>JAQZBX010099508.1:0-11460 GCA_029593785.1 Cabassous unicinctus
GAGGGACTCCTAACTTCCACTCGGCTAAAAGCTACCCTGGACTCAATGTGTAAGACTCATCATACTAGTTCCCCCCTTGAAATAACTGCAGCTTTGATTCTATCACAACTAAAGAACCAGAGCTGAAGCCAGTTTATTTTTAAAAAGAAAACAGGGAGCAAAGCAACAAGAAAGTGCGGGCATCGGTCTCCCAATCTGGTTCTGAGTCAAGTGCAGGAGAGGAAAGGCGGCCTCGGCGTGCCTGCCTGATTGCAATCCCAGGAAGCTATCCATGGAATCCCTGCACTGTACCTACAACCTGATCGGGTTCACTGGAAAGAGCGCATCAGCTAAATGTCAGCAGCTGCACGCTGCAAATAGCCCGTACTTCAGCTCCTGGGCGATGGCTGCAATCTGTTCCACCCGGTCCTGGTGGGCTGCCAGGTCGCTCTCAAATGCCTCGTGTTTCCGCAGCATAGCCCGGACCTCAGTCAGGGACGCCGACTCATAATCCTTCTGCAGCAAGATCTGTTCTTTGCCTGAAAAGGCGGTAGCCGGTGATTAGTAAAACTCTGATTTCACACAGCGCCTTCTTTGTCTCAGCAAAGTTCTTGGCCATCATTAAAATCCCAAAGAACCAAGAGAAGGGGGGTGGGAGCTGGGACTGGCAGTAGAGAAGAGGCAGGCAGGAACGCCCATTGGAATTCAGGCTGGTACCCCTAAGGAGGCACCGTTAGGGCCTGAAAGCTTGTGTCTACAAAAAGGGCGTACATGCTAAAAACCAAATCTGTGTTACTCATAACTGAGTAACAAGTAATTGTTTTTCTAGTGTGATGCTCAGTAGTTATTAGCTCACAAAAGCTACCTGGGATGGTTATTTGACAAACCACGTGTACCCTATTTTGCCTACTCACTGGTTCCAGCCCTACACCAATTCTTTTTGTTTGAATTCTATATTTTCCATGATTAAATACATACTACACTTTCTAAAATTAGAGCTTTTTCCTTTCTAAATTTGACCTATGTCCCCATAAATATTTATTAAGTACACACATTACTTTGGTCATCATAACTGGACCCAAATTTAAACCCTGGCTGATGGCCTTTAAGAATTTAATTCTCTAACGCTAGGAAAGGAAAGCAAATGTTCATCGATTTAACGCTCAAAACAGCACTTATTATAAGCCAGATACTGATGTAAATAATTTGTAAATAGGAACTCACTAAATCATTAAAAACCCAATGAGGTAGGTATTACTGATATCCTCATTTTGAAAAGGACACGAGGCAGAGAAAGGTTAAGAACCTGTCCAAGGTACACAGCTGGTACATATCAGAGCTGCCACACCTCTACCTGGCTCCAGGGCCCATGACCTTAACTACCTTTCTATGCAAAATAAACAACTGAGCAATAACAAAGCAAAAATGAACCAAAAAATGAGGGGAAAGCTCCTTGACATTTCCTCAAAATAGATTACTACGTGATTTATTCTGCTTCAGCAAGAAGGACATTACTATTTAGTCCAGCAGAAAACCAAAACACATTATGAACATGTTATCATGGGTATGGAAAACAGGTATGTTGGCAAGGCCCGAAAGAAACAGAGGCATCTACGAGAAATAAGGAAGTTAGATTATAAAATATGATACCTTCCATCCTTCCTTTCCAACTAGATTTTCTAAGTGGGAAATTATATTGCTTTGTGGAATTTAATAACATTCACTCATCAGAAGCTTATATCTGGGGCAGGGCCAGATCTACACTTGGGAATAAAGAGTCACTTGGTGAATCAAATAGAAGAAAGAAGGAAGGAGGTCAGGCCTCATGTAGTAAGAGAGGGAAGAGCACTCTTTGGGTACCATTTTGGGAAGAAATATATCATCTGCTCAACTAGAAAATAAATTTTCATGTCTTCACCTCTTGAAGAAATTTAGTCCTAAGGGAACAAAGCAGAACAATCTGAAGACACCTGCTCACAGGGTCAAAGAAGTTAGGGACAGGGTTAGTAATGGCTTATTACGGCTTCTGTTCACAGCACGACTCTTATTTTTCAAAACCAAATCGGAGTGTAGTCTACTGACCATAAGCCCAAGTTTCATGTGTCGAAGCCTTCTGCCTAAATTTCTCAGCCAGGTGCTCCAAGCGCTCCAGTCTCCGGATCTCGTTGAGCAACCATTCCTCGTAACCCTTCTCCGCCTGCTCCAGTCTCTGCCAAGCACCAGCAATATCCTGGGAGAGAAAAGGACGTTCATTTACACTCTGGCTTCTTGGGCTTCATTTTATAAGTGCTCCATGCTACGTGTTTCACAGTGTTTTCCCTTTTGTTTTCTTTTTCTCTTTTTTTCTCCCCAAAAAAACCATTTAACTACTTTGGTTTCCAAATGTCTTAATTATCCCTGGGAGATTTAAAAACCAATATAGTGCTATCATCCACTAATAAATACCTGACATTTCTCCAGATTTGTACAAAGACTTATTGGATTTTCATTTTCTGGCTAGAAGAAGCTAAAGCTTCAAAGTGACTCAATTCAAACAAATTTTACTCAGGACTGGGATCATCCACCATGCATCCACCCATCCACCCATCCACCCATCCATCCTCAAGTATTTACTGAGCATGCAGCATGTGCTAGTCATGAGAGTAGCAGTAAGAAACTTTGTAACAGTAAACAGCACCTATAAAGTGCCCCGTGTAGCTTTCATGACTGTGGGGGGAGAGAAACAATAACTAATAAGTTAATTTCAGATAGTGATATATGCTATGAAGGGAAACCAAAACAGGGTCAAGTGACATTGACAGCCTGGGGGGGGGTTGGCTCCTTTAGACAGATTACTTAGAGAAGGCTCCTCTAAGGAGATGGCATTTGAGCTGAGACTTCAGTGAGACAAAAAGCCGACAGTGGGAAGAACTGGGGAATGAGAGCTCCGGGCTAAGAGAACAAGTTCAAAGGCAAGAGGAGGGCGTTAGCTTGGGGTGTTGGAAGAAACAGATGAAGGCCAGTGTGGCTGCGGCGTGGTGCGCGATGGGCAGAGCCGCAGGTGATAAGTGAGGTGTGTGTGGGGCCAGGGAGGGCTGGATCACGTTCGGCCTTATGGGCCAGGATAACGAATCTGGGTTTTAATCTAAACAGTTTGGGAAATCTCTGGAGGGTTCTGAGAAGGAAGGCGACATGATCTGACTTGTAATTTAAAAAGATCATTTTGGCTGCTGAGTGGGGAATGAATCTTTGCGGGGGAGGGAGAAATTTTAAAAAAGAGCCAATTAGAGGTTATTGCAAGGTCCAAGGAGAGATATGGAATGGTGGCTTAGAATAGAGCGATGGAAGTGGAGGTGGAGAGAATGGCACAGATTTAAGATGCCATCTGGAAGTAGAGCCAATAGGACTTTCTGAGAAATCGGATGCAAGAAAATGATAGAAAGGGAAGAATCAAAGATGACACTTGGGTTTGGAGCTTAAGCAACTTAGAGGATGGTGGTGCCATTTGTAAAAGAGAAAAAACTGTGGGAGGACTATTTTGGATATGTTAGGTTTGAAATGATTTTGAGACATCCAAATAGGTCTATGAGCCTGGGACTGAGAGAAGTCAGAGCTAGAGATGTATATTTGGGAGGTGGCAAGTAAAGCCACGGGACTGGTGGAGGCCACCTGGAGAAAGCAAAGAGAAGAGTGTTCAGGACCAAGCCTGGGAGCCATGGAACATCTAGAGACTGGGTGGAAGAGACGAAGTCATCCAAAGAGATTGAGAAGCATGTGCTAGAGAGGTAGAAAGAAAGCATGTGCTAGAGAGGTAGAAAGAAAGCCAAGAAGGAGACAACGGTCAACAGGGTCAAAAGCTACCGAGAAGTCCAGGAATATAAAAAGGGACAGCTGGATTATCAACATGGAAGCTACTGACTTTGACAAGAACAGTTTCAGTGGAGGAGTGTATAGAAGCCAGATTATTTATTGCAGGTTGAAGAGTCAAAAATGTAAATGATGGGTAAGGGGCTGGAAATCAGTACCCTAAAGAACGCCTTCAAGATGCTTTGCTGTGAAAGGGAGCAGAGAAATGGGATAGAGCTATAGGGAGATGTGGAATCATAGGTGGTTTTTCACTTTGTTTGGCAGATTCTTGAGCACATTTGTAGGCTTCTGGGAAAGATTCAGTGCAGAGGGGATATATAAGACTAGGACCTACTGAAGTTCTAAGAGGATAGGTCCTGACAGCAGGGAGCAGACCATACACGGTCTAGATGCTGGTGGATCTGGTGGAGGAATATGAGGCCAGGACCTGAGACGGGGAGGAGAGGAAGACAGCACTCATCAAGCATTGATTAAAGGTCTGCTCTTCACGAGGTACCCTAGCAATGACAGCTAGCAGTCAAGAGCTGCACTATGGTAGGGAGAAAAGAATCAAGAATGAAGTGGCTCCATGGCCAAAATTAAGTTCATGTTGTTTAAAAGATTCAAGAAACCAATCCCACCATCTCAGCGGCACCACAGAGAGGGGACCCGGGGCAAAGCCTTCATGGCAGAGAGGGCTTCCCCCCGCTACTCACCGACACCATCTTGCCCTCAGAGGGCATGAAGGCGGGCCGGTTGCTGATGCGCAGCTTGGTCTGCAGGGTGTTGAAGTTGATCTCCAGCTGGCACTTCTCCTGCACCTTGGGGGGCTTGTGCTTTCGACGGTAATCCCGGAAGTCCTCCAGCTTCTTCTGCATGGCTTGCATGGTCTTCTCAGGGGTCCGATTCTCCAGCCAGGGGATGGTGCGACGAATCCATTCCAAAAGCTGCTCCCAAACACAAAGATACTGCTGAAAGCTCCCCCAACAAACTTCCCCCCATTAAAAAAGAGGCACCTAACCATTTGGAATGGATTAACTTAATGTTCCTAAAATCACAGAAGTGTGATTGCAAATACCCCTGACTAAAAAAGGGTGGAAGGGCACCTTAGTGCACTGTGGCAGGGAAGAAATCTCCATGTCTTTGGACACGGCATACACATGGCCACTCGTCATCACCCAATGATACCATACACAGGTAGAAAACTTAAAATCAGCACGAGTCATGTTTTACAAAAAGGTGACATTTACAGGAAACTCAGGGACCAGACAATAGCAGACAAATGCTGGATGGAGCTTTCAAATGTAGAAAAAACCTAACGTCTGAGAAAGGCAGTGTAATAAAATCAGCAAAGAGCTGGGTCTTACTTAAAATGTATTTGTATTTTAAATCAGCTCAAGTCTAATGAATTTATTACATGAATGTCTTGTAAACCTAGCACTGACTCAATGTCAAAGTATATTTGAACATCTAGCTTTTAGGAAAATCCATGTGATTTAAGAGAAAATGGTAGTGGAACCCCTAAAAATGAAGCAGACACCCCATCTCTTGAATTACTACCTTGACCTTCAAAAGGACTTGCTGACGACTCATTTATTTACACTGATGCCTATCGATCACTTGGAAAACGTCATCAGATTAGAATAAAAAAATAACTAAAACAGAGACATATCCATAGGTTTGGGGAAGATAAAAAGAAGGACCAAGTGAAAAAAGGAAGGATATAATTATTAAGGACCATCTGTCCTTCAGTCTTTGTCATGCTTCAACTCTGAAGCTTATAAATAGCATTATTTATTTATTTATCCCCCCCTTGCTGCTTGTGTTCGCTGTGTCCATTCGCTGTGTGTTTTTTCAGTGTCTGCTTATCTCCCCCTTGCTGTGAGGTCTTGCTGCATCAGCCCACTGCGCCGTGCGGGCCGGCCGGCCTGCCCTCACAAGGAGGCCCCGGGAAGCGAACCCGAGGCCTCCCATATGGTAAACGGGAGCTCTATCCATTGAGCCACACCCGCTTCCCTATAAATAGCATTAAAATGACACAGCCAAATTAAATCTTTCATAGCAGTAATAAAAAAATATAAATTCAATATCCTTTTGCCTACAATTTGGGTAGATTTATTCCAAGTGTCCTGATACTTTTTCCAGTACGGAGCAAAAATTATGTGGTCTCAACTATGTGTCCCTGTGCCTGAGTTCCACTGAGACAGGGTGTGGCTGTGCACCTCGTTCAGCCCGTAGCTTGGATTAGGGCACACAACGTGGTGGTGGGGAGAAGACTGCTCGATTGCCATGTATGCTGGATGAAGAACAAAAAAGAACAATATGAGCAGTCCTGTGGCTAACCGAGAAGCTAGCTGCAGGGCTGTGGCAAGGCACCAGAGAGACCCATGCACAAATATCTAGGACGGAGGGCTCTGTCTTCCCCAGATTTCCCTCTAGATATTGCTAAACACACACAGGGCTGAGCCACGTCCTCACAACAGGCTAGGCAAGTTCCTTTGACAGTGGGTCACTGTGTGGAGCAAGGCTTCTGAATAAAGAGAGCATCCTACGTGATGTCAGTAGCCAATGAAGCAGGAAAAAAAACAACAAATAATGCAATGTCCTCTGGGAGAGTGCGACCCTGGAGGGACACAGCTGAGAATGGCATCAGTCTACTGTCTCAAAACATGCAAACTGTCCCTATGCTTTGGGATTGCTGCAAAGGCCACTGGGGTTATATTTGTACCCATAATTAAGTTGCTACGAGATGAACAACCTCTGAGGTCAGGTGTATTTTGCTACCTGCATTCTACCTGAGATGAAAAATGCAAAAAAAAATAATAATAACAGTGACACTCCGTTTTCCCCCTCGATGCCTCACCCTCTGGGTGAGTGTGGACGGGCTGCAGGGCACCAGTTTCCTTTACCTCACTCGCTAGCCTCTCATATTCTTCCATCAGCCTCTCATTCTCTTGATTCACAGCAAGAACCTTACATATCCTGTTAGCCGCTGTCTCGGCCTGTAAAACACAATAGGTAAACAACACAACAGCTCTGTCGACAGGATGCGCATGCACAACACCGAACGTGGCAGGCGACGAGAGGACACGAGGGAGGATGGCGTGCTGTGAATGGCGCGGATTTCCAGGCTGGGGTGTAGTAAGATTGAGGGGATGGCTTTTTAATAGTATGAATCATTTCACACTTTTTTTTTTCTTTACAGTTTGCACACAGACTTACACGGCAAGCTGAATACATGGTAGGGGAATAACAGGGCGATACCATTAGTCTAAAACAAAAGCTTTGTAAAACATCAAGCAAATTAGTAACAGAAATATATGGATGAAGGACACCAGGCTCATTGGTCCCTATAGGTCTCCCTGAATACGCCATCGATCTCATGGCCACGAAGTAGGAAACTCTCTGAACAACATTCACATCCTTCAATCAAAGCGAAAATTCCTGGGTCCTGAATATATATGCCATTGGACTTGAGTTCACTGAAGGCCTCTTCTGCTGAAAGGAACACTTTGAATTCACTAGATGGAATCCTGCCACAGAAATGAGTTTGCTTTAAGACTTTGCTTACTCTACATAAGAAGCCATTGAGGTAATAATGAATTCTCTATTCTCGTTTCACGGCAAGGTAACTTGGGCTAGGAAGGGAAGGTGCCTTGAACCACAATCATGTGATGAATTAAGAAGAGAAACGTGCCTGTCCTGGCTTCCAGGCCACAGCCTGTCCCAAAAACTTGCCTGGAAAGCCCTAATACGGGCCACTTTCCAGTTATCATTTTCTGGTGCTAGTCCTAAGAAGATCACATAAATATATATATATAACACATACATTGTCCGCCTCAGTCTACCAGGATTCTCTAAGTAGAGACATGCAAAGAGACAAGAAGCAGAAACAGGTGAATATGCAGAAAGCTGAGGGACATTCTCCTACAATGTCCCTCAGGCTGCCTTGAGGAATGTGCATTTTTTGGGGGGTTCGAACAGTGTTACCCCTTTTACTGTTGCTTTTAAAATAAGATTTGTCTTTAAAGATATTAGAACAAATCACTGAACAGTGAAGGCAATTTCTAGGCGGAGGAGAACAAGGCGCATCAAGAAGGCTTTCATTCTCCTTGTCAGATATTCCTTTTACTGTTCAATCAATGTGGCTCAATTTTCATGGCACAAATGTTTTCACAATTTACTAATGAAGTAAAAGAAATCTCTTAGAAGGGAAGAGGTCAAAACACATGAGGAACTGCCTGCTGAAGCTGTTGAAGTGAGGTCTGGGTATTCACAGTTTGGAACTTGCCATATGAAGCCATTAGAAAACACTTAGAAAGAGTCCAAGGAAAGATGGGAAGCGCGCACACACACACAGAACCAGTGCAGAAGAGCAGCACAGCACGCGGACGGGGAGTGTCGAGTACCTGCTCTGCGCCCGCAAAAGCGTGGTAGAAGCAGGAGACGTATGTCATGATAGCTCTTTCATCGGGTTTGGGAGTGTTCACAATGTCTGAAGGGAGGGAAAAATAACACAGAAAACAAACACACACACACAGATGGAGAGGAGAAGCCAGGGTGAACAAGGGAAGAACAGACCGCTTTGCGCTCATCAGCTTCCTGCGCGTTCCGTGGGCCCACACCCCGAACCTCAGGGGCTGCTGCTGCAAGGTTCGTGGGCAGAATGCCTTGAGCTAGCACGGTTTCCGTGATGCTCACACGGAGGGCTTGTTTCCTCTCTGTGTTCTCCCCGCTCTTCGATGGGTTTTAAGAGGGGAAACCACCCGCTGCCTATCAGGGCCGTCACTGCTTCCTAGTGCCTGCTAGGGCCACACTCTCTTGTCTTCCGGCCATATTGCGTCACCTGCTGCTTCTGCCCTGGGGAATGCGTGTCACTCCACAAAACGCTGAGAATCCGAGCAGAGCTCCCCTGCCACCTTCCCACCATCTCCATCATTTGTCAGCTGTCTGCTCTGTAGACTGCACTGGCTTGTTTCCTGCAGAGGGCACGTCTTTTCACCTTCTTCACATACTTACCACACCATTTTCAGAAACCACCAGCAGTAACAAGACATCTCAAAGGAAAGGGCATATACATCTGGTGCTTACTATGCCCTTTCCTACCATTTGTTTTAGTTGCTGAAATAACCAATTGGAAGAGAGGGAACAGAATCATGTGAACACATATCTTTTCCACCTCCACCCTGGCAACACCATTTTCTGGTGTGGTGCTTTCTGACCTTGTTCCTAAACTTGATTCAGTCCATAAACATTACACGGATACCTCGTAATTCCCTAAGGTGAAACCCAGTCACTCAGTTTTCAGAGGATATTATTAGAAAGGATGTGGACTTGTGTGACAGTGTGGAATCTTCTGGAAAACGAACATGAACAGCTTATTACTACATGGACAAATAGTAGGTTCAAAGAAAACTAGACTCAAAAAGACGAACGACTGCCTCCTCAGAATCAGGCAGGTTTCCTTACTCAGGGAGAAGAAAAAAAGAGAAAACAACTGGGAAAAAAATTAAGACACAGAAGGTGAAGGGTGAGAGGTGACTCATGTTTGACATCCTCACCTTCTGTGCACCAGCAAAAGCATGGTAGTAACAGGAAACATAAGTCATTATGGCTCTTTCGTCAGGGCTGGCAGTGTATACTAAATCTGTGTGGAGAAAAGAAGGTTAACTGCTTGGATGTTCTAACAACATCAGGATTCTGCTGCCTCGAAGGAAGGGGTGGAGAAAACAAAGCCCTGGATCTCCACCCCACCCTCCCAGTGTCGTTAAAATCATGCTCAAATCAAAGAAAGCACACCTGCAAAGTCAGAACTGCCAGAGAGAAGGGCATGGCTGACCCAGAAGAGCCCTAAACTAGCAAGAGCGTCAGGTCCATGGCAAGGATAAGATGTCTAGAACGCGAGAGGACGCTAGCGCCTGGGAGCGCTCACCTGCACGCTCCCGTGGACTTTGTCGCCATACACTTCGAGGGCCCAGGGGTCATCAGGATTCCTGCTCCAAGTACACAAGGAACATATGCACCCACAAATCTAAGCCTCGCACTCACCCAAGAAGGGTCTGTGGAGGGAAATAGGGAACGATTTTTGCAGCGTTTTAGAAGCATGGTAGATAGTTAAGATAAGGAAGAGTTCCGCCAGTTTTTACTACAAGTAACAGTTCATGGATAAGCGGCTCAATTAGTTACTAGAAGGCCCCGCCTAGGGTTCAGAGACCAACAGAACGAGGGAAAGTCAGGTCGACAGCAGCAGGAGGGAAAGCGAAGGTCCACCAAGGGATCAGTGATAAAACAACAGCAGAAATAAATTTTTCTTATCATGCTGTGGTGATGGTAAGTCCAAGTGTGTCCAGCAGAACCCACAGGGTAACTCATGGGGGGATCTCAGCATGCTCCACACCCAAGCCAGTCAAGTTCTTAACCCTTTGCTAATAGATTTGTATGAGAAATTACTAGACTAAGACAATAAGATCGCGTGTGAGCACTTTCCTGAACCATTCAGAGGGAAAGACGAAGCAAGTCACGGGGGACCGGAACGTGTCGCAGCGGAGCAGGACATGGAAACACCGCCAACGCACCCCATCAGCTGTGAAGGGTCAACAGAATAGCTGGACGCCCAGGCCAGCACTCAGATGAAGAGGAGACCTCAGAGCCGAGGAGAAAGCTAGCAACGCTGGGAGTACTGATGATGGCGAGTGTGGTGATGATTGTAAATACATTCTTGAACATGAAACTCACCCTCAATTTTAGGATATTAGGGAGGCAATAACGAACTGGAAATGAACTACCACCTATCTTCTCCTCTCTTCAGTGACCTGGCTATTAACTCGCGTGGGTAAGTGCTGAATAGCTATTTCCCATATGGATGGTCAAAGGAGACACAATGCAATGTACACTCAGCTTAGAGAGGACAGGCACAAAGAGAAAAGGAAATTCATAATGTCGTTTCTTCGTTGTTTTATTTACTTTCTTCTAATAGTTTTGGAGAAGCTATAAGTTGAATTTTGAACAGTGATTCGAGGGTTAACACCCAACAACACAGGTTTTTGATTAAAGGGCAAAATTAGAGTCCTAACTGAAAGATTACCAAAAATGAGGAGGAATGGAAAATGGACTATAATCAAGTTCTTCGCTTTTCCCCACCAATGTTAATTGGAGAACGCAATGAGCCTTTATGGAAAAATAGTATTAACAACAAACACAGCACAGAAGACTATGTGCTCCTGGAGGACTGGAACCTACCTCATACGTCTAATTATCCCCTGTAGTAGCCAGCAGAGAGCTTGCCCGCAGCATGGGCTCAAGAAATGTTTGTTGAGCGAAAAATGAATCATGAATAAGTGAAACAAATGAATGTTCTCAATAGATTTGTGCTTTCAATAGTGTGGCACAGGCACAACTCACATGTGTTCATCACATATAAAAGGCACAAAAGGTATTTGGAACTAGTCACCAGGATGAGTTATGCTAAACTGAAAAAAATATGGAAGCTCTTTCAGATCTAATTATATTAAATTTAAACTAATTAAAAATGAAATGTGAAAGTTCAGATGGTATACCAATGGCTAAATATTCCATATTCTGTATTTCAACTCTATAACTTTTAGTTGGAAGGAAGGATGTTTTTCCTTGTGGACTCTTTTTTTTTTTTTTTTTTTT
>JAQZBX010099509.1:0-11465 GCA_029593785.1 Cabassous unicinctus
AAAAGGCATATATGAAAAATTCACAGCCAAACATCATACTCAATGGGGAAAGATTGAAAGCTTTCCCTCTAAGATCGGAAACAAGACAAGGATGCCCACTGTCACCCTTCTTATTCAACATTGTGCTAGAAAATATAACTAGAGCAATTAGACTAGATAGATAGATAGATAGATAGATAGATAGATAGATAGATAGATAAAAGGCATCAAAATAGGAAAAGAAGAAGTAAAACTCTCACTATTTGTGGATGACATGATCCTATATTTAGAAACCTCTGAAAGGTCTATGACAAAGCTACTTGAGCTAATAAACGAGTTCAGTAAAGGGGCAGGATACAAAATCAACACACAAAAATCAGTAATGTTTCTGTACTCTAGTACTGAGCAATCTGAGGAGGAAATAAGGGGGGAAATTCCATTTACAATCGCAACAAAAAGACTCAAATACCTAGGAATCAATTTAACCAAAAAAATGCAGGACTTTATGCAGAAAACTACAAAATAATGCTAATAGTAATCAATGAAGACCTAAACAAATGGAAAGACATTCCGTGTTCATGGATTGGAAGACTAAATATTGTGAAGATGTCAATCCTACCCAAACTGATTTATAGATTCAATGCAATACCAATCAAAATTCCAACAGCCTATTTTACAGAAATAGAAAAGGCAATTACCAAATTCGTTTGGAAGGAAAAGTGCACTTGAATAGCCAAAAGCATTCTAAAAAAGAAGAGTGATGTGGGAGGAATTTCACTGCCTGGCCTGGAAACATATTACAAAGTCACTCAGTGAGGAAAGCCACAGTAGTCAAAACAGCATGGTTATTGGCATAAAGATAGACACATCGATCAGTTGAATAGAATTGAGAGTCCAGAAATAAACCCTCATCTCTAACTGCCAACTAGTTTTCGACAAACCTACCAAAGCCATGTTAACGGAACAAAACAGTCTCTTCAACAAATGGTGCTGGGAGAACTGGATATCCATAACCAAAAGAATGAAAGAGTCCCCCTATTCCACTCCCTCTACAAGAATCAACTCAAAATGGATCAAAGACCTAAATGTAAAAGCCAGAACCATAGACTTACTACAAGAAAATGTAGGTAAGCATCTTTAAAAACTTGTGGTAGGTGGTGGTTTCTTGGACCTTACACCCAAAGCACGTGCAACAAAAAAAAAAAATAGATAAATGGGACCTCCTAAAAATTACACACTTTTGCACTTCAAAGGACTTTGTCAAAAGGGTGAAAATTCAGTCAACTCAATGAGAGAAAATATTTGGAAATCACATATCTGATACGGTTTTAATATCCATGATATGTAGAGAGATGCTATAATTCAACAATAAAAAGACAAACGACCCCATAAAAAATGGGCAAAAGACTTGAATAGACATTTTTCCAAAGAAGATATCCAAATGAAAAAAAAAAACACATGAAAGAATATTCAGCGTCACTAGTGATTAGGGTAACACAAATCAAAACTACAATGAGATATCATTTCATCATTTAAAAAGACTGAGAACTACAAGTGTTGGAGAAGATGTGGAAAGATAGGAACACTTATTCACTGTTGGTGGGAATATAGAATGGTACAGCCACTGTGGAGAACCATTTGGCAGTTCCTAAAGAAGCTGGATATAGATTTGCCACGTGACCCAGGAATACCACTACTGGGCATATACCCGGAAGAACTGAGAGCAGTGACATGAACAGACATCTGCACACCGATGTTCATAGTGGCGTTATTCACAATTGCCAAAACTTGGAAGCAACCCAGGTGTCCATCAATCACTGAATGGATAAGCAAACTGTGGTGAATTCACATGATGGAATATCATGCAGCTGTAAGAAGAAATGAAATTGTAAAGCATATGACAGCATGGAAGAAACTGGAGGACATTATGTTCAGTGAAGCAAGTCAGACACAAAAGGAAAATACTGTTTGGTTGCACTACTATGAACCAAATATATTGTGTAATCTCAAGGAGTTAATAACTTGAATATGGGTCACCAGAAAATAGAATGAGTTTAGAGAATGGAAAGCTGAGGGTTAACTTGTGCACAATTGGTAAAAAGGATGTGTGTTAATCTTTGGAAATGAATAGAAAAGGTGAAAGCCCAACATAATGTTTGTAACTAGCAGTACTATTAAGTAGGTATGAAAAGGGTTTAAATGGAAAGTCTAAGGTTATGTATATTATTAAAAGGAAATCTAAAAAATGTAACATGGAACTGTACAGTACAGTAAAACTGCATGTGAAATATGAATGTGGGTAATATTGCATACATAAGACTGTTTTTCTTTGAAATTGAACAAATGTATGTTAACTCTACAAGATTTTAATATCAGACAAAAAAAAATTATGCTAAGTGAAAAAAACCAGACACAAAGACATTGCATGATTCCACTTATATAAAACATAAATATAAGTCAATTTACAAAGATGAAGTTAGATTAGTGGTTATGTAGGGCTGGGAAAGGACTGCTAAGGAGGTGGAGTTTTTCTTTTTGGATTAATGAAATTGTTGTAAAATTTTTTGTGGTGATGAACGCACAACATGTGATTATACTAAAAGCCATTGATTATACACTTTGGATAGCTCATATGGTATATGAATATATTGCAATAAAACTGCTCATTAAATTTTTAAAAACTGCATGGGCCTGAAGTAACCAGTTTCATGCTAAATACTGACACCCACAGGCTCAGACAGGGCCAAGCTGCAAGCTGTTATCTGCAAGCTGTTATACAAAAGCAGGAGCATGGTGGATTTCAAGGTCTGGAGACTTCATTTTAAGTGCCTCTTGGGCTAGAGTCAAGAAATTTATATCATTAAGCCGCAAATTGGGCTTAACGAAGTTTTGCTGTTGGTGTGTTCGTTTCTGTATGATTTCAGCAATCATGTGAAAGGTGAAGAAAAATAGAGACGTTGGGGGATATTAAACCGTCAACCATTGATCACAGTCCAAGTGTGTCTGGAGCAGCTGTCAGAGTGGTGCCTCTATGTGTTCTGATAGCACCAAGAAGGACATTACCCATCTTATGCATCGACACCCTTCACCATCTGCTTTCTAACTCCTCCTTTTAGTTATTACTCTTCTTCGTCAGCCGGTGTTCTCTCTTTCTCTCCTTCCCACTCTTAGAACCTCTACCTTTCCACAAGAACGAATGAAGTTGCTTTCCTGGGACATTCACAAGAGAGCAAAGGAAAGGGATATTAGGCACTTCCACACTGTTGCCAAATCTTTCTCCTTCTCCTCACCTATTCACAAAGTTGACCCCTGTTCCTGAAGCTGCTCTCTGTTATCTTCCTAACAGATAGAACTTTAGAAAACAAGGAAAAATTATTAATGAGTGCCAAGGATAAAAATAGCCTTTCAAAACTTGCCTTTTTATATAACTATCTTTTTCTAAAAAAATGGAATTTCAGAGACATATTAAAATTAACATTTTAAATTTAAAGTACATAGATGGATTTTAGGGCAAAGGGTAAATATAAGTTTTCTAAAAAGATATAACTGGAGTGAGACGTCACATCCATGAGGGTCCATCTTTTTATAGATGGGCCACAAATTTAGCTTTATAGGATCAAATTCAAAGAAGAAAGTACAATTTGTTATATTATTCATTGTAAGCATAAAAATGAAATTACAACAGAAATCCACATTTTCCTAGAGACAATGGATAAAAGGACAATGTCCTCAACAATATCGTTTAAGGTAGCACAGTTGAAAGTTTCACAATATATATATCTCTCAAATCAAAATTCATAATAAACTATTATGAATTATATTCTTCTATCAAGAAGTTCAGAAGCAGAATTTGAACAAAAGATGCGGATTTAGTGAAGAAACTCACCAAAATATTGTAGAAATTATATAGGGGCTACAAATGAAAAGTATTCCAATTGTTTTTATAAACAGAAATTAGACTTAACTAGACTTAGAAGACTTATGTGTTAGCCATGGCTCTAGTAGAAAAAGAGGAATCCCAAAACCATGACCTTGATCAATCATCTATTGTCCCTGTAGGTCTGCAATCTTCTTCTGCGCAGAGAACATTTTGGACAAATGAAGTCTTCAATATTAACTGAGGACAAGACCCCAGATTTTTACGCCCTTTCCTTTCCAGTGAGCCAGGCTGGCCACCTATGAACCACTCATAAAAGATAAATACAAAGAGTGCATTTGCTTTCTAAATCAATTACTCTAACATATCAATATTTTAGTCCATAACAGACATGAAAACAAAGGATCACCAATGTTCAGTCTGTACCATTCATTATACCTTTAAATTAGCTCTTATAAAAATCAGACATTATACCACAGCACTAAAAATGAATCATTGCTAGGAACAAGAGCTGAGTCAATTAATCACAGCGTCACAGTTTGCATTGATAAAGAACAAATCTCAATTCTAACACTGAAGCTAGAATGAGATACCTCTGGTTGAGGAAGCAGCCTCATTATACCTCCTGGAATTCTGTTTGTAATGATAGTGATAAAATTTCCTTTCGGTATGATAGATCTCAAACAAGTGCTTAACCCAGGAGATGCTGTACATTAATAAAATTGTATTTGACTATTTATGTACTACTTGAAGATAAATAATGCCTCTCTCACACACATGCATTTACACAAATGCACACACATACCCCTGCCAAATGTCTTTCAGGGGTGGTGGTGGAGAGTGTGAGTATTCTCCACATTAAGGTTGCTTTTTCAAAACTTATAACAAAGCCAATGCTCAGGCAAGTGATTTTGATTTGTACTAAAGAATTGGGGTCCAAAGTTGGTGAAAGAAAAAAATATGAGAAAGCAGGCAAGAAATCAATACTGATGAGATGATAAGCTGAATGTGTGGAATGCCTTTAGTTCAGACACTAAAATAAACACATAAAATGCGTTTCATCAACTTTATCTCAAATTCAATCTGCACTCAATCTGTGGAATACTCAGGCCAGCATATATCAGGATTAATTGGGGGGAAAAAATGTTTGTAATTCTGCATATAACTCCAGTCGCCAGTATTTTCTTTCAGGAATCTGTCTCTAGGAAAGCAAGGCTTTTCTCAGCTGCTTTCAGTCTCATGATCGTTTGATTGAGCTTAGGTGATTCCTTTTTTCACCCTTTTCAGAGTTTTGTTAATTGGTGCTGAGGGTTAGCAGACCATACAGATAAACTGACAAACAACCAAAAATATGTTAATAAAGAGCTGCTCAAAATTCCCTTGCCACCAGTAAGAAATAATTGGTACCTTTCTTCAAGCTTTCCCAGGAGAATGACAAATCAAGAGGAAATGCCTTTTATTTCAAAGGGCTTTTATCAGCTATGGATCATAAAGCATTGCAATTTATTCTTCCTTTTTATTATAAAGAAAATACAACTATATATCTGAAGGAATACTGATCAAAGTTACGGAATCTAGCATCTGTCAAAGTACAAATCCCGTGGCAGCTAGAGAATCTGAGGATGTAAAGCTGCCGAGCATCTTGAGCCGATGCCTTCACAGAAGTCACAACTGTCTAAAGGAACCAGCACTTCTTGGCACGAAGCAGCAGAAGCACACCAGACTGGGTAAATGAAGGAAATATAATAATCTGTAATCATTTAAAAGTGAATGTATAGGCTGTTTCCCTGTTGGACTCGAGATAAAGGGAAAAGGTAAACTTTCTGCTCATTAAAAAAGCCATAACATAAAGACAAAAACTACCTGTTTGTTGTTCAAGATAAAGACAAAATAAGCTTCCATAAAACTCAGAGAAAACTGAACAAAACAGAGTAAGAAGATTTGACAAAATCTGGTGAGTCTGTATATTGATAACAATGAAAATAATTTTTAGGGTGGGTGACAACTAAAACTTTATTATTCTGGAATGGTTTTTAAGTATTCCTCCAGCTCCAGCCCAATATTAAAATACACAGTTACCAATTCCTTTTTATATATACTATCAAATAGCATTGTTACTCTACTTTGTGCTGTACAGATTTAGCCTTTTCTAGGTCTGGGTCTGAGACATCCATGATCCACATTTTTTTTAAAGATTGATTTATTTATTTCTCCCCACTCCCCTCGTTATTTTGCGCTCACTATCTGCTCTCTGTGTGTTCTTCTGTGTCTGTTGTCTTCTCTTTAGGTGGTGCCCGGAACCGATCCTAGAACCTTCTGGAGTGGGAGAGAGATGCTCAATCTCTTGCGCCACCTCAGCTCTCTGGTCTGCTGTGTCTCTTATTGTCTCTCCTGTGTCCCTTTTCATTGCATCATCTTGCTGTGCCAGCTCTCCTGCGCAGGCCAGCACTCCTGTGTGGGCCAGCACTCCGTGTGGGCTAGTTCCCCACTCAGGCCAGCTTTCCTTTCACCAGGAAGCCCTGGGAATCGAACCCTGGACCTCCTATATGATAGATGGGAGCCCAACCACTTGAGCCACATCCGTTTCCCCATGATCCACATTTAAGCGAGCTTCTCTGTGTGCTTTATTTGCATGTGAATGCTTCCTGGAGTACATCAATACCATGGTTTTCACAAACTCAATATTTCAACTTCCAATGAGCTACATAATAGAGCACATTTTCATTTTAAAATCACACAAACAGGAGCAGCAACTGTGCCCCCTGCAACAACACAGAAATAGTACATAAAACAGAAATGGGGCCTTATTTCCAAACATCCATAATCTAATTCAAGAGGTGGTTGCAACTATTTGAGCATAATTATGTATCTTTTATGTATTGGAAGTTATTTAGACTGTCTCAATTCAGAAATTTAAAGTTAGGTACTGTCACTTGGAATGGCTCTATTGAGTGGTAAGGTATCTGTTTAAAAAACATCCAAAATCTTCTTTACAGAAATGGGCAAGTCAGCTTCCTGGTCTGCCAAAGAGAGCACTTCTGATCCTTCTTTGAAATTTCACTAAGTTATTTCTGTTTTGGAAAAACCTATGCCTGCTGGCACAGGTGGGATTTGAAGAATACTATTTAAAGTTAGGCTAATTACTCTATTTTTCCAGCCCGTCTTCTTTTCCATGATGTTTCCCTTGAAACAGAATTGGGTTCTTTTCCAAGGACATGCAAAGTGTATCTGTTTGTTATCTCCTTGAGTCATTTCTCTTCATTTGGTTTCATGCTTCCTTCCTGTGCAGTCACCATTTTTTATATACCTGCCCACAATGAAAAGAGAAGAATGCTTTTGCAGCCCTAGGAGTTGGCATAGGCAATCTATGCTTTAAATGATGGTATCAGTATTCCATTAAGAAGGAAACTGTGCTTCCAAAAAGCATTGTACAAGTAAACAGATACATGAGCAATGCTATTTCCTTTTTCAGCTAATTCTTGCTCTCTTTTCAAGGCAATTGCTCAATATGTTTTCTTCTTCCTTTTTAATTGCTACATTAACCACCAGCATCAGAAAAGACCATGTGCAGCCAATCTGCCGCCTGAGTTAAGGCTCTGTTCAATATTTCAGTGTTTCCAAAAATGATGTGCTGCTTTGTGTGGCCTTGTCTGTAATCTTGTTTTCAATTTCTATTGCCTTGGGCATCTTCCTCCTGCCACAGACCCATATGAGCCTAACTGCACCACATGCAGTGCCAGATGCTAGAAATGCCATGATACCAAAGCATGTGACACAAGGATGATCTGCTCTTTCCCTTATAATTAAATGAGAAAACTGCTGGTATATTGTCCCCCGCTTGGCCTGATCACAAATACAGCCCACAGATGCCACTACACGTGACTTGTGTAAGTACAAAGGAAAAATGTAAATATGCCCCTTTAAAAAAATTCATCAAGGACTGGATCCCCGTGAGTACCTTGTAAGGAAAAGCAGGTGTTAAGGTTAAATAAGGGGCACAATAGCCAAATAACTAGCGCTTTGTGGCCTCTGTCCAAAGCCGTGTCGAATGCTTACCTCATGCTTTAACACACCTGTCATTTCCTCTTGTGAGCTGCCCAGGCACTGGGTTGGTGACACGCCAGGATTAAACTGACTGGCACTGACTCACTCCCCATCCACTCGAACCCCTGAGACTTGCCAGCAGCAACCAACATTTCCTTTGATAACTGCTACCTCCCAGCAAACAGACAGACAGCCCATCTAAGCACACACACTTTCATGTCTGCTCCCGTTTACCACTAACAAGCTTCCCTCTGATAACCATATAAAATTCAACAATGGCACATTGAAGGAAGGCTTCTTTTATTTTTTAAACAAAACTAAATAGTCCAAACAAGGTTTATGGATAAATGATAGCCACAAGGATATGATGGATAAATTATAGATGATTCTGGTACAAAGTGCAACAGTTTCACCTGAATATTAAGCACAACAAAAATCATGAATTTTACAAATGTACCCCAGGTTCAGTCTGTGGTCAGTTTTTGGCCTTAGTTCCATTGATTTATCTTTAATATTATTGTCATATCTCCAAAATTTTCTTTTCCCCTAGAGTCAATGCAAGCCCTATATAATTATTTAATGCTGCATTATTCTTCAGACATTTAGTGCTAATGACTCAAAGTGATCAAAAGGAATTGTGCAGCTACTAACAATTTTCTTGGACATATGCATTCCCTCTGTACTTTCAAGAGCCAATGGGTTTACATCAGTTTTAGACATGGCTTATGGAAGATAAAGAAACATGCTTTGTGTTGATTACAGAAGCAGGGATTGGTTGATGTTAGACACAAGTTCAATGGAATTAGTCCATTGCTGATTGGCTGACTTTCAAAGCACAAGACTGTCACTGATTGTTGGGCTTTCAGAGGCAAGTTCACAGAAGCAAATTGTCATTGATCAATTAGATAGATTTAAAACCAGTTCTATTGTTTCCCAAATACCATGTCAGCTTTTTCCTGGGAGCATAAGGACATTTTAAAATTCCCATACCTAAAAATATAGCTATAGTAAATGTTGGTTTTAGCAGTATTATTTATTTATTTATTTATTTATTTATTTATTAATATTTTAAAAGATGCTTAGATTACATAAATGTTATAAAAAATTATAGGGATTCCCATGTTCCCCACCTCCCATACCTCCCACAACCTCCCACATAAACATCTTTCATTAGTGTGGCACATCAACTTGTTTTAGCAGTATTTTTAATTTCCTCTAGCATAACACACCATTACCATTCCCTAGACTAAAACAGAAAACCCAAGTTGGCATAAAGGTTTCATCTGATTTGCCAAATTCTATTCATTGGTAGTGACAGCTAGAAGACCATTTTGAAAGGTTGTGAAATCCCATCCAGGCCCATCAGGTTAGAGAGTGTCATTATCCATGAGAGGTTTGAATGCAGCGTCACTGCCATGTCTTTTCTGACACGGCCATATATTCAAAAGCCACTCAGAGCCCACAACTGGCTAGGTTGGACTCTATGAATGCTTATGACAGATTAATTTTAACAAGAATAAATTGAACTGGCTGAGTTCAAAGGAATTGCCATTTTAAAATGACGATGACCTGGATGGAATAAAGAGCATGCATGCTAAAGCAATGAGGAGAGTATCAAAATTCAAAGAAATCTTAGTAAATTGAAACAGTTAAAAACAAACATTTATGTCCAAAGAAGTGATGACCAGTGGGGAGAAAATTTTAATTAGAAAACATCATTTCTTAATAACTTTTTCTCTGAAAAAATTCTAAATTTAATTATGAAATTTTATAACAATGAATAAAATATTTCATAAGTTTAATTCTTTATGGTTATTAATTTAGTATTTCAAACATTTTAGTTTTAAATTTTAGATATATGAAATCTCTATCTACAAAAACAAAGGTGTATTAGTCCAATAAATAATTTCTTTCAAAATAATTATTATTGCATACAGTATTGTTCACTTTTCTCTAAGGACTTGATATATGTAGTTTTCACCACTTTAGAAGCAACCCTTAAGATCTAAGGCTGTAATAATTTCTTGGCTGAGGCACAAGTTGGAACTGGACACTTGGTCAGGGTATAAGAATATGCCACTTTTTAGTGAGCAGATGTAGCCAACTTCCTAACATCCATATCTTAAATTATCTTTGCCTTCTGCCTCTAATTAAAAGAAGAGAAATAACCCATTCCAGGTAAAGACATTATAAAAGAAATGGAAATTAAAATTTTCAAGAAAAGTATTTAATTATATTCCTCTTTGAAGTTAAATTTGTTGTCTAATTCTGTGTAATACTATAATAAACTTTCTTTTTTAACATAGAAGCTGAATTGAAAAAGACCTTGAAAGGACAGAGTATCTATTTCCTCGGTTGCATAAAGGCAGGATCAATTTTAAGCTACTTAATTGCTATTTACTTGAGATGACAAAAAGAAAAAATATGACAATTTTCAAAATGTAAAAGCCTTTATTTGGTGACCATGCCTGTCTTTCACTTTAAGGCTGAGATAACACATTCTTCAAGTGGCTGCAACTGGATGCATTTTGCAAGGGCATCAGCCCTCTCATAAAACTCTTTCCTTTCCCAAGAGCTGTCAGTTATCATTAATGTTCCTAACAGTCTGCTTCACCCAGAGCACTTGCTGAGGTGGAAGGTGTTACTCCTGAGTGTCTGATTTATGAATAGAGAGCAATATTCAACATGAAAACTTCAAGCAAGAAATGTCTAAAGAAAAATCTCCTGCCACAAACAATTTCTATTTGTCCATCTTGGTATGGAGATATTAAATGCATACATTGTAAGAGGAAGCAAGGTTGCTTGTGAGAAGAAATTTTTTTGAAAGAATCAATAAATCCTTTTTTTAAAGTAGTTTTCAATTAGTAGATACACTTAATAGCTTTGAAAAAAAGAATATATCAAAGATGAATGTGGAAATCCTGCTCATGGCTATAATAGAATAGCTTTAATAGACCAATACTCCCAACAAAAGTAACTAGAAAAGCTGTATAAAATATTTTTTTAATCTGTCTAAAAGCATTGGACAGCTTTGGGGGCATCCGGTAATTGAGGGGCCAAGATCTTAGAAAGAAGGGAAATTCTTCAGAATTAGCTCAATTTTCTGCACAGTTTTCCCCCTTGGGGCAACTGCTGACTCTTAAGCTAGAGGGGAGAGGCTGAAGCTAGAGGCAAAAAAAAGTTTGGAAGAATGCAAATTCTAAGAACAAAAACACTAATGGAGCTTTCTCATAGAGCTAAGGGGGGAAATTTGTACTTTGGGGCTGCCAGTGAAGACAGAGGGACAATGAGGGACGAGGGAAGCCAAGGTCTCTGAGACAAAGTATATTAGTCAGCCAAAGGAGTGCTGATGCAAAATACCAGAAATCTTTTGGCTTTTATAAAGGATATTTATTTGGGGTAGAAGCTTACAGTCACAAGGCCCTAAAGAGTACAACTCAAGGTACCATAAGAGATACTTTCTCACCCAAAGTCATTGGCCACATGTTGGAGCAAGATGGCTGGTGATGTCTGTGAGGGTCCAGCCTTCTTTCTTCTTAAGGCTCCGTGGTCCCAGCTCCTTCCG
>JAQZBX010099510.1:0-11468 GCA_029593785.1 Cabassous unicinctus
CAAAACCTATGGGATGCAACCAAAGCTATACTGAGAGGGAAATTCATAGCCATAAATGCATATATTAAAAAAGAAGAAAGAGCTAAAATTGAAGACCTAAGTGCACACCTGAAGACACTGGGGAGTGAGAGGGAGAAAGTGCCATGGTAGAGACAGGGCACAAGATAATGCAGTGATAAAAGGCAAAATGTCAATTTTTTAAAAAATTTTTCTCCATTTTTTGAATATCCCAATCCTTTAATTTTATTTTATTTTTAGTTTTTTTTTTTAAGTTTTCATGTATTTTATCTCTTATATTTAAACATATCATTATTATTTCATTTTCCTATTAATTATATTTGGCTATTGTATTGGTTTCATCTTTAAAGAACCTTTGGATCACAGAAGGGTTACAACTGAGGCTGGAGAGAATCTTCAATGGGGGGTGTTGGGGATGGGGGATGCATGAGAGGAAGTTCACCTGAACATACATAAAAGGTATAAAAATTGTTCAAATGTTCACCGGGTATGGTCACAGTGGGTGGAGAATCACTCAATAAATGAGAGAATATTGAATTCCCATCCTGGAGAGCTCTGCCACATTCTCCAAGGGAGGAGCAACAGTCCCCCAAATGCAGGGGCAGTGTCTGAAAAAGGAGGATGGATGATCCACTGATGGGCTCTTTTTATTGATGACTAGCCTTACAAATCTTTGCTCTTGAAATTGAAACTTAGCCTACTGTTATGGGGTGCCAAAGGTTTGCCTCCTGAGAGCCTCCTTGTTGCTCAAATGTGGCCTCTTTGTAAGCCAAACTCAGCATGTGTATGCATTACCTTCCTCCCAACATGGGACATGACTCCTGGGGATGAGCTTCCCTGGCAGTGAGGGATTACTAATAATTGCCAACTGGCAGTATGACTGGAAAATGACCTTGAAGAAAAGGGGGAAAAGGTAAAGAAAAATGAGTTCATATGGCTAAGAGACTTCAAAGTGAGTCGGGAGGTCATCCTAGATGTACCACTTATGCATATCTCAGTTGGACCTCATAGGCTTCCAATGTGGATATCACGCAAAATAGAGGGGCTCCTGAGGGCTCTGGAGACACCCAGGTCGTGTATCAGGGTGGATAGCTCCAGAGTTTGGTGCCTTATCAGGGGGCCCTACTTTGGAAATGGTGCTCCTGAGAGTGACAGAGTTGGACTCAAATATGTCTTCCCTGCACATGGTCCATCTGTCCCTTCTACTCAAACCTATAGGTGGTGCTGGAGTTTCTAGATGCACTTCCAGAGACTGCAGTCTTTGTGCTGTCCATGTGCCAGCTGGGCCCGGAATCTCAGTCGAGCTGCAACTCCTACTCTATGGCTCAATGGACTCACCCAAGACACCTGGTGAGGAGATGATGATGGACAATGGTGATCCCAGGGAATGGAGAGAGTCTGCAGCTGCAGGCAGGTAAATCCCATCCAACTTATCCATGGGATATAAGCCCCCTTTCAGTTGGAGATGGAGTTGGCATCACCATCCCAGACTCCTCACGATTGGGGGAAGTGATATGGACAAGAGTGGACTTAATGGTATTCTGTTATACACATATTGTGATTCAAGCAATGATAGAAATTACAACATTAATGTGAAGCCAGTGGCCACTGGATGCTTTGGGGACAGGGAGAGGGGAAAGCAGCTGTAAGTCAGGGGCTTTTTGGAACTTGGGAATTATCCTGAGTGACATTGCAATGACAGATTTGGTTAATGATGTTAATTATATCATCATATAACATGCAGAACTGTGTGGGAGAGAGTGTGTTGCATTTATGTAATATAAGTATCTTTTAAAAAATAAAAAAAAATTATTAAAAAAATACAAAACATGTAACCTTCAACTTTACCATATATAAAATATTCTAATGTTCTATCACATAGAATAGTACAGTTGTTTATCTACTGTTCTAATTAGCATGTTGATTCTTATTATCCATAAATTTGGAATATTTTTATTTTATGCCCTACCTGAAATTCTCAATGAGCTTAAATTATCTCTCATAATAATTAAAATTGTTTTACTTGGCAATTTATATAAAGGCATATTAATTTGTATCAAAGAATTATAAATTCAGGTATAGGTTATGATTTCATATTATTTTGTTATAGACAAGGTTAGGAAATATTGAGCTCTTTAAACAGGTTATACTACCAGGAAGAGGAAACTGTATTTCAGGATTTTAAGTTATTAACTTAAAGGCATATAGCTAATAAGCTTCAGGCTAAGACTATGTGCTGTATGATTAGATTACTTGTTCAAACCTATGGCATATGATTTACCAGTGAAAAATCTTTGTTTATCAGAGGCCAAACTGCTTTCATAGTCATTATTATCATGTAGTTTGATGTTTCAGAAACATTATCTTGTGTGCTATGGGAAAAAAATTCGTTGGTCTTCTATCCCAAAAGAGATTATGTTTTCTCCTTGGACATGCCCTGTGAATTTCAAGATGAGCTGGATTTTAAGAAGAATCCAAATAAATAATATTCACAGCATACCTTGAGAGAGCAGTTTGGTTCCACAGGTAATAGGAAAGGTTTTTAATCACTTACAGACTAGTTAGAAACTATAAGGCTTTATCTCTAACTGAAATATATAATTTAATATTTAAATTAGAGATCAAGTGTTCTACTAAGAGCTGTATTAAAATTTGAAGCTATGCCTTTCAAAGAACAAAGCCATGTAAATAGGAAGTACTCTCTATATCAATAGAGCTATTGAATTAGAAATTTGCTTTAATTTCCTTAATTGTAGATAATAATCTGAATAGGAACTGTAAGAATAAAGGAACTCTGTTTAAAAATTAGTCAAGTTTTAAAATGGAGATATGATTACCTTTCCACTGTCCATTGATACATATCAATTAGAGATGATATGTAATTTTGTTCTGATGGAGGAAAATAAATGCGTTTTAAACTTATTTTAGTATTTAGCTAAGTTAGCTAGAGTCATTTTAATTTTTTATGTGTTTGTTAAATCTCATGGTCTATTTATGTTTGATGACTTGAAAAAAGAATTCAAATATGAGGGCATTATGTTGCATTGTTATAAAGTGTTAAATTCCAGAATTTTGACGTGTCATAATAGAATTATAATATTACCAAGGGAAAATGGCTTAGAGTGTGGAGTCAGAGAAACCTTAGCTTGAATCCTGGCTGTGCTAGTAACCAACTGTGTAGCTTTGGACAATTAAATGTTCAAAGGAAACCTGTTTTCTCCATGTAAAAGATTATACTAAATTATTTTGATTGCATGATGTGATGTTCATTGCATAAGATGGTGTAAAAAAAAATCCCAACTCCTAGTACCACTTATTAACATGTGGTAGCTGCTTTCATAGCTTTCCTCTTCTACAATCTTAGTATTTGTGTAACTGTTCTCATGGACATCTACTACTTTGTTTTCTGAATAAATATGTTGAGGAAATGATTTTATTCAAGTCTTTTAGATTGATCTTTTTAAAAAAAATAAATTCAGGTTATAAATCATTTTCTTTCTAGCCTCTGTCTCTTCTTAAAATGAAATCAGATGGATATAAGCACAACAATTTTAATAATGAGTAAATATTAGTTAATATAAATACCTGTTTGAAGGCCAAATGGATAAAATGGCTAAACTTCATAGATAGATTTTGTCTATCATGTTACCAGACCCTTATGGTGATGTAGAGGATTTCTCTCTGAGATCGTTTAACTAATAAGGTAAACCTTCAATTGTAAGCTAATATCTTGATCTAAAAACAAGATCCCAAATACCAAGAAAAGCCAGAATATTAAACTTTTGAGAATATCAGAGCAATTTAAGCAAAATATAATAGTATATTGCTGATATGTCCAAAAATAGAATGTGGTGATGGCAATGAATTTTTGGTTACTAATAGCATAGACTATTGTAATTCTTTGGGTTTGATCTCCACAGAATATTTTAGTATCATATGATAAGTAGATGTACAAACTAAGAGAAAGTTTTACATTCTGGTATAGAGTGCATTCATTACTTAATTTTTTTGATGAAGAAAAAGTTATTTCTTAACTCCATTGGTTTTTAGAGAAATTAAATTTTATATCACATTTCAGTTGTACACTGTCTTCATATATAATCAAAACTTTATTATAGTAAAATGTTTTAATGAATCTCTTATATAAGTATTCTGCAATGACACCACATTAAATACATTGAAGCTGAGCTTGGTCAGTCTTATTTATTCTTTGGTTGAGAAGGATGAAGTTTCTTTTACTACTCAATTTACATTGCTAAACTGAGATTTAATAAAGGGTTTTATAAGCTCTTCATATTCCACAATTGTTTGTCTCAGACACACTAGTGAAATGTAGAATTGTAATGTTGCTTCCTACTATCCCCTTAATTCATGTAATGTCCTTGACATCTCCAGAAAATAGATTTGTATGTATTCTACACATGTTTGTAATAAAGAAAGACAGGGGTGGTAGTTTGAAGGTTAGAAAGAGTGAGGGATATAGACAAAGAGTGGTAAAAAGAGAAAGAGAGAGAGAGAGGGAATAGGAGAAATAAAGTAGGGGTAGAGAGAAAGAGAATGAAGAAAGTTTTATAACAGTATTATGTTGTTGTTATCACCAAAATATATTAAAAAACATGTATGTTATTAATTGATAATTTTAAGGCCAATCTAACTAATTTATAAATTAATATAAAATGTGTGTGGGTGTGTTTAACAGACATGGATAAGTTGAATTTACTTAGAAATGGTAATTTAGCTTAATTTTATATGTATATATATTAATTTTTAATCTTTATAAGTTTTTAAAAGATACTTGGATTACAAAAATGTTAGATAAAAAATATAGGGGATTCTCATCTGCCCCACTCCCTACCCTTCCCACACTTTCTCACATTAGCAACACCCTTATTAGTGTGGTACATTTGTTACAATTGATGTATACATATTGGACCTTTGCCATAAGTGTGGATTATAATTTATATTATAGTTTAAACTCTCTCCTGCATGATTTTGTAAGTTATGACAAGATATATAATGGCTTAAATCTGTCATTGCAACATCATTCAGGACAATTCCAATGTATCCAAGATGCCCCCAAATTCCCCTCTCCCTCTCCTTAGAAACTCCGCTGTCCACTGCCTCTACATCAATGATAAAAGTTCTTCAATTGCTAGAAAAAAAAAATGTCTATAGTAGAATACCATTAAGTCTATTCTAATCCATCATTCATTCCCCAATCCTGAAGATTCAGGGAAAGCGATGCCCACTCCACCCCTAAATGAGAGGGAGCTTAGATCCCATGGGGCAGATGGTGGAACTCTCTTGCTTGTAGTTGTAGACTGTCTCTGTTCCTTGGGATGTCCATCATCATTTCCTTGTTAGTTGTCCTGAGTGAGTCCAATGAACTGGAGAGTAAGTGTTGCTACTCTCTTGAGTTTCAGGACCTGACTGTAACATGGAAAGCCCAGAAATTTAAGTCTCTTGGACATAAACCTATCAATTTAATACTAAATATAGGTTCAAATATAAGGGGCAGAAGAGCTATGTGTAGGGAAAGAACAGCTGAGTACAACTGTGTCATACTGGGGGCCATAAACTCCAAAGTAGGGCCCACTGACAGGGTGCCAAACTCCTGAGCTCTCAGCCCTGCCTGTATTCTCTGGATGTCTCCTGAGACCTCAGGAGACAGAGGCAGAGGGCATGCTTTATTGGCATTACCATAGAATTTCGTAGAATATTAAAAAAAGAAAAAAGTTAAATTCAACCTCCCAAATTTCCCATTTAATCATTTGAGAATTAGAGATTCACAATCCACTGAATGAGGAAAAATCTGATGTTAGCAGGAAAAATATCAGAAATCAAAAAATATAATGATTTTATTCTTTCAACTATAACTTTTGTAAACAATGAGCAAACAGGTCATAATTTCTTCTTGACAGAAATAAGTGTTGAAAATCCACCAAAGGACATTGCAGGGATAGTGAGTATATGAATAGAGAAACAGCATATATTGACGTAAAGTAAAAATTTGTGTAACATAATAAGAGTACAACAGGCTGCAAAGACTGAAAAGGAGGAAGTTATTGATATGTATTTCAATAATATGGAAAGTGAAACTGAAAAAAAAGTTATAGTACTCTTTTTTATTGCTCACTGGGTGAGTTTGCTTCCAGAACACTGGCTGCTCCTGTATCACTGCTCCTGAAGGACTATTAGAATGGGATCATTGCCAGGAAAGAGCAAAAAATAATTTGGTCTGAAAACAAAGTCCTGTGAGAGAAGCTGAAATGTACATATTAAGTCATCAGCAAACATTTTTAATTACTTTCCCATTTTTTATCCTTTAAATTTAGTAAACTTTTGTGATGTGAATGTGCTTGCTCCCTTTATATAATTAAGACCAATAAAAAAAGCCATTTTATGCAAATTAAATAAAATTTTGTAATAGTACTCAGGTGTGTAATTTCCACTATAATATTTTTCTATGTTAAATTGCAATATTCATTCAACTGCCTGAATTTTACTATGAAGTATTATGAAAAGAGATAGATTATTTAACATAAAATTAATGTGAAAATAAAGCACAAAATTAGATTTTTATTTACTAGACACATTTACCAAAAAGTATATGAAACAATTTCTTCATTTATTTTTAATAAGAATGTACATGAACTTGTGCCCAAATTCTTTGTCATTACTCACTGCATCACTGCCTAGGATTTTTCTCTTCCAAGGAACAAACATGAAGATATAATTGGGTGGGCTATCTTTTCATGAGATATTGTCATGAAAGTCTATAAATATAAATTTAATTGTCAGGGTTGCCAGTTTTTGAGCCAGATAGTATTCAATTGAAGAATGTGGCTGTTGTTGACATGTTTATATTGCAGGGCTTCTCAGATAATACTGACTTTAAAGGATTCCTGTTTTTCCTATTTCTAGCAATCTGTCTTTACTTTGATAGGAAATATGGGTCCAGTTGTATTGTTCATTGGAAATTCCCAGTTATACAATTTCTTATACTATTTTCTGTCTTTTGTCAGTCATGGATGCCTGTTATTGTTAGTTTTTATCAAACTTGATCGAAAGTTGGTCAATTTCCTAGCAGAGAATAAAGCCATTGCATTTTTTGGATGTGTAACACAAGCACTTCTTACTGATACTTTTGTGAATACAGTAATTTTGATGGGCTACCATGGTTTAATATACTATGTAACAATCTACAACCCTCTTCTGTATTTTGTTAACAAGTCACCACAAGTCTTTGTGCCAATCATCCCTGTTTCGGGTGATCGTGGTATTTTCCATGCTAATTCACATACCATTGCCAGTTTAAGCCTATCCTAAAGAGAATTCAATGAAATAGAAATGTTTTTTCTGACATTCCTTCACTTCTCACTCATTGTTGCCCTGACACTCACATCAATGAGCTCTACTCATCTACTCTGTGGGCTTTTATTGATTTAACTACAATACTGATAGTCCTGATCTCCCATGGCTTCATTCTGTTGACCATTCTCAAGCTGCATTCTGGCCAAGGGAGGCAAACTTCTTTTCCACGTGTGGCTCTCACCTCACTACAGAATCAGTTTTTCTTGGGTCGATGCTCTTCATGCGTGAGGCCAACTTCTAGCTATGCATTGGACAATGATATGATAATGTCTGTATTTTAAACTATTGTGATACCCATGCAGAATCACATCATCTACAGTTTGAGGAACATGGATGTTTAAGAGACAATAAAAATTGTTTGAGTGAAATTGGGTCATAAGTTAAGTGAATTTTTAGCATTGAGTAAAATTGAAAAGAATGTTGGGTATCAGTCCATAACACCTCATTAGAAACTAGGGCATAGAATGCCCTGTTTTCAGCTCATGTTGTTTACATATTGTGGAATATTTCCTAAGAAAGCATGAATCGGCCTTCCAATGCAGCATTTTACAAATGTAGATAAGTTGTGTCAGCTATATGCCTGTATTTACTATGTCCAAACTGATCCATAATAAATATTCTTTGTTAAATATATATAAATATATATATTTACTTCTTCTGTAATTTGATTTTCACTAACTATAATTAGAGGTCATGTCCTCAGGATATGATGGCTAAACAAAACCCCACATCCTTTTAGTACATTCAGCTTTCATTATGAAATGAATTCCTCTTGTGGAATCCCTGTAAAGGACCTCCAAGAGTTTACTTACTTTCATTCATGTTGTCCGATTCATTCTCTGGTCATACATTTTACACAGTTTGGATCAAAACCATAGATTTTTATTCCATTATTCCCTCTCTACTGTTCAATCACATGTATTGATTAGATCCATTCTGAAACTCCACAAAATATATTAAGATGATATGGTGATATTTATTGAGTATACAATTAGGACTCAGGAAAAACAAAAGTATAGATTGAGGAATAATTTAAAATTACTACTATGTATAGATAATCCAAGATCTAAAAGGCTAGACTGCCTTTAAGGGTTCCTATGATGTTAGATTCTCTCTCAATTATTACCACTGCTTTTATCTATGAGAAACGGCCTTGCACCTATCATTTCTAAATTGATACTAAGTGAAGACATCCCTGAGAACTGATCTCACATCATATCATATCATACCTGCTCCAGCTTTATTTATTCTGCTTTTTAAATTTTTGTTCTAAGAATTTTTTTTAGTTGAATAGCACTGAAAAGTGGAAATATACTATTCTTTCAATGAAATTCATTCCTTTGCCAGCAGGGATGCTTTTCCTATGACTCAACCACATCAATCCCATTAGAACAAAGTAACCAAAAACTTAATTCTTAATTGTGAATTTGTGAGCAGCCTAATAATTATCAGAACCTCAGTTTTTAAACAATTATGCAAGGAGATACATCTCTATTAGAATAAGCACATGTTTGATAGCAGAATTGGATTTAAATATATATGCAAAATTTCTCTAAAAGGAACAAATACATTTTTGAGACATATCATTGACTATAATGGAAACAAATTTTCTTTATGTAGAAATCAAATTACTTGAAACCACAGCAACTTAAAATTTATTTTCTTGCTTAAGTTCTTTTGAGATGATTTTTCTGGAATAAAGAGAAAAAACTACTTTAAAAATATTTCTAAGTATCTGTCAATTACAATAATGACAATATACCAAGATCATTTTAAACGTTTCTACCAATCAAATAATGGTATTAAATTATTAGAATAAAGTTTCAATCCAGATAGTCCTCTTGTTTAAAAGTTTATTTGTTCTTTCAAATTAACCAGTATAATCTTTCTGTGCTAAGAAAAGAGATGAGCACTTATGCCTGAAAGTATATGGCTAATAACACATTCAAAACATAAGATAAAATTAGACATTTAGTTAACATGCATGGAATTCCACTGCCCTGGCCCCATTTTTTCTCCTTAAAGTTGAATCCAAATGCTGAGAATTAGTAGTCAGCTATGATTTTCTCACTTAAATGTCAACATGGAATAATAATATATTTAACTCTCAAATTAATAACTTTTCACTGTTCATATCTCAAACAAATTATCTTTCCCTTAACCATAAATTTGTTGATCCCTGTCTTATGCAAACTTGTTCTAAGATCATTTGCAAAGTCATCATTTAAAATTTGTTATTGTGAATATTTGTTTAATATCGAGTTCTAACACTACACTGACCTTGTAATTTGCATAAAGACAATACCTATGTCTGTTTGTCAAAACAATTTTATCCCCAGAGCATATATTTCAAACATACAGTATATTCTGAAAATATTTTTGAATGAATGGTGAATTGTAGAATGAGTGGTAGTTGGTAATATTTGTTAACACTTATATGCAGCTTTATATTTACTTAATATTGTATAAGTGAATTATATGTACAAAGGCATGTAACCTCATAACAACTCTAAGAGGTGGTTCCATTACTACCTGTAATCACAGTTGAGGATATAGATGCACATCAATTTCAAGGACTCTGCTCAAGTCCACATAGCTCACTTGTTCCATATGTCCTTACACTCTCAGATCCACACAAACTTCTGGATATGGCTTTTGCATGTTGAAGTTAAAAAAATTTTTAGCCCATTTTCCTTTCCCAATGCCCAATTATAAAAATTTATTAAATCCCTTCTGAAACTCCCAAAATGAAATTGAAATGATATGGTAATATTTATTAAGTGCATAATTAAGGCCAAAAGAAAACAAAATGCAGTTCAAAGAATAATTTACAAATGACTAATATACAGAGAAGAAACAAGATCTGAAAAGCTTAATAGCATAACTTCATGAGGCCTTTTTTTCACATTTTTTTTGTTTTGTTTTTAGAGAAGCTTTAGATTGCATAAAAGTTACATGAAAAATAATGGGATTCCTCTATGCCCCACCCTTTCCCCCTCCCACACATTCCCAAATTAACAACATATTTCATTAGTGTGATTCATTTGTTACAATAGGTGGACACATATTGAAGTACTGTACTAGCGAAGGACTGTAGTTTACATTACAGTTTATACTTTGCCCCAAACAATTTTATAGGTTTTGACAAAATGTATAATGGCCTGTATCCATCATTGCAATGTCATACAGCACAATTCTAATGTCCTCAAACTGCTCCCGTGTTGCACCTATTTTTCCATCTCCTTAACTTCAGAAACTCTGGCTGATACTGTCTTTATAACAATACAAGCTCTTCCACTTCTACAATAATCATGTCTAATTTAGTCCATAGTTTCTTTCTACCCATATGTTTGTTCCTTCCTCAATCTTGAGGATTTTGGGATGGTGATGCCCACCCTGTCTCTAATTGAGTGAGGGCTTAGATCCCATGGGGCAGATGGATGGAACTGTATTGCATGCAGTTGCAGACAGTCTTTGCTTCCTGAGATGGGAGGTGTCTATAATCATCCTTTTGTCAGCTGTCCTGAGTGAGTCTAATGAACTAATGAGTAGGTATTTCAACTCTGCTGAGATCAGGGCTCAACCAGCATATGAACAGAACAAAGATTTAAGTCTTTGGGACATATATTTAACAAGAATAGTGCTAATTCTCAGTTCAAATAAAAGAAGCTGATGAGCCATGTATAGGAAAAATATAAATGAATCTAATTCTGACAATGGGGAACTTATATTCCATAGTAAGGCCCCTTGACAGGGTGCCGAATTACTGAGATGTCTGCCCTGCTAATATTGTCTAGATGTCTCTACAGCCCTCAGGAGTCACACAGTTTGAGTCAGAATTTAAATTGTCAGTCAATGAGATCCTGTTGAGACATGCAAAAGGTTTCCATCTTTTCGCCAAGTTCTTTTTTCCAGATTCATCACTAGTCAGAGCTTGGTAATAATTCTTGGGTGCCAGTGAGCCTCATTCCCAGGGTTCATGTCCCGTGTTGGGGGGAAGGTAAAGTGTTTATATTCTGAGTTTGACTTAGAGGGAGGCCACATTTGAGCAACAAGGAGGCTTTCAGGAGGTAACT
>JAQZBX010099511.1:0-11466 GCA_029593785.1 Cabassous unicinctus
TCTGGAAAAGCATCCTATAGAACTTTCTCTAGTGATGGAAATGTTTACAGATGTGTATTAATCAGTGCTACAACAGTTGCAGGAGCCAGATGTGACTATTGACCATTTGAAGTATGCTTAGTGCAACAGAGGAATAACTTATTTTTAATTTCAATCAATTTAAATAATCTTAATTTAAATGTAAATAGCAACCTATAGCTACTGGGTACCATATTAGACAGCGGTATTCTAAAAAATCAGAAAGGAAACAAAAATCTTCCAACTACACAAAATTTGGGGACTGAAAATTATAAATAGGATAATAAGAGTGGAGGTCTCAGAAAAAATTAAACAAGAAAAAATCTAATAGAACAAATACAAGAGCAAAAATATATTCTTTATTGACTACATACCAGAAGAGTAATTTTCTTTAAATTATTCACAAAGACAGTTAAGTTTCTTATTAGCTGTCCAGAAAACATCAGATGGCCATTGGTCTGTGATAAATTTAAAACCACCGAATTAATTAAAAATAATTCATCTTTCAAAATAGATAGCTCAAAAGCTGAGAAAGTAATTTGGTGTTGGTCATTTTTTAAAGCAAAATTTTTATCCAAATGACTTTTCAAAATCTAAGCAAGTATAATCATAATCAATCATTGTCTCAATATATTACTTGGTATTTTATCACAGAGTTTAATTTACTAGAATTTTATTTAAATGCCTGGGTCATATATATTCACTTTCATTTGCATTTAATAAATTTAAAACAAACAAATGAAAATGGCTTTATCTAAATTTAAAAGTCTTGAAATACAATAAAAAAGATTCATGTGTAGTCACCAGAAATTGCCAACTACTGTAATTAATTGTTTATGAAGAAAACATCAGTTTATGAAATAAAATTTTACCCCTGAGTGAATTTAGTAAGATCCTCAATAAAAACAAAATAAATATTTAGAACTGTTGGGTATGGGAGTGGGGGGTTTTAGGTAATATGGATGGAAAAAATAAAAAGGAACATTCTATTTTAGAACATTTGCATTAGTCTGTGATTATACTGAGAGCCAGTGAGTGTACAATTTGGATGGATTGTATGGAGTGTGAATATATCTCAATAAAATTGCTTAAAAGCACACACAAACAAATAGTACCTCTTAATTCTCCTCCTCAGTTTCAAATTAAATAAAGAATAAGTCATAGAAAACAACAAAAAGTGCAAATCTATATGTCAACCAATGGGAAGATGAAGGTGATAAGAGAGTATGATTAAATCTAGAGCAAAAGAGCTTTAAAAATATTTGTCTATTAAGGCAATAACACCCACATCTACAGCCTCTTCCTTAGATCCCATCTCTCACTCTCACCACATGGGGAATAGAAAAATGTGCCTTTCCTACAAGAAATATGCATCCTCAGAGAAGGACCCAAAAGGTACTAAATTATGCCTTTTATATTCCATTAATAAAATTATCCAATCCCATAAACCAGCCCCTCTCCCCTGGGCAAAGTTAGATAAAGAGGAAAAGTTGAGCCAAAATAGCAGTTCTAATGTAGGGTCAATGACAAAGATGAGAAAATTATACAATTTTTGTTAATGTGTCTAATTTTTGTTAGGCTTTTTTTAAGGTGAAATTCACACAACATAAAATGATATATTTTAAAGCATACAATTCAATAGCATTTGTACATTCACAGTATCATGCAGCCATCACCTCTATCTAGTCCCAAAATATTTTCAACACCCCAAAAGAAAATCCTGTGCCTCCTGCCAATCCAAGGTAACCAATAATCTGCTTTCTATCTGGTTTCTATGGATTTATATGAAATATCCAGAAGAGGTCAATCCATAAACTGTTTTTTTGAGGTGTTCCCTGAAAGTTTATTTTAATTTATAATCTTTCTTTGTCAATGAAGGAAACATGGTGTTTGGAGAGTGAAAGGACTGTTTGAAGCTCAAATTTTTATTTACTTATTTATTTTTAATGCAGAACATTCTCTAATGGCATACATTAGTATTGGTCTAACCAGAATATTCTCAAAGAGGCTTTGTATTGAACTAAGTACATAAAAATAAAATTTATCAGGAAAAAACAAACAAATATATTTTCCAAAAATTAAACCATTTCACTCCAGACCCATGGATGTTCTGAGTCCCACGGTTATTCACCAATCCTAATTGGTTCCATTAAGTATGTTTGAACTTCTCAAAATAGTTCTTCCATTAAACTGTCTGCAACAACCTCCTAGGATTGTGTCATCTGTTTCCTGCTGACACTCTACTGACAGAATAATTAGCAGAGAAATGGTCCTAGGAATAGAACCTCAAAATGGATTTTTAGATTGGCTTTGTCATATATTTGATGAGTTTCTCCTTGTCAGAGGAAAAGGAAATACTGGTAATCCACAGCATAAAGTGTCAAAATGGCTATTCAAATAATCCTCTAAGGTAGCAAGAAATGGAGAGAAGGTATAGCGCATGGACATGCAGATCATGTGGCCATGGCACTTAGCAACTATGAAGACAATAGGGATTAAATATTGGCTTTATTTGGTTTCTCCAGAGGGCATACACAAAACAAAATAATAATTTAAGCATGTGGAAGAATCAGAATGACTAAATATTTCCATATTCTCTGTAAAGCTGGATCTGTAAACTATTGCCTGTGGCCCAATCAGGTAGCTACCTTGTTGTGTATGCTCCAAAAGCTACATTTTTTTAAAAACCTTGGTTGGAATAGTACAATGGTTGGAAAAAATCAAGGGACTAATAATATTTTATGACATATGAAAATTATATGAAATTCTAATTTCAATGGCTGTATCAGTTAGCCATAGGAGTGCTGATGCAAAATACCAGAAATCTGTTGTTTTTTATAAAGGATATTTATTTGGGGTAGCAGGCCATAAAGCATAAGTTACTTCCCTCACCAAAGTCTATTGTTGGAGCAAAATGGCTGCCAACATCTGAGAGGGTTCAGGCTTCCGGGGCACCTCTCTCCAAGGGGCTTGCCTTTCTCCTGGCTCAGCTGCTCTGTTATCTCCACAAGGCCAGCTGTAGACTATTAGAGAATGGCTTGTTTCTCTTCCTGGGGCCTTCTCTCTTTCCTCACAACCAATCTCCTCTGTGTGCTTGCTTCCCAGGGCTCCAGCTCAAGACTCCAGCATCAAAAACTTTCATCTCTGTCCTTTGCCATGTCTTTTATCTCTGAGTTCCCTCCCACCAACCCAATGTCCTACTGACATGGCCCAATCAAAGCCCCAATCATAATTTAATCACACCCAGGTACAGACCAGTTTACAAACATAATCCAATATCTATTTTTGGAATTCATAAACAATGCCAAACTGCTACAATGGCCTTAAGTAAAATTTTATTGGAACACATCTAAACTCATTTGTTTATGCATTGTTTTGTGGCTGTTTTTCACTACAATGGCAAAGTAGACTAGTTGTGACAAAAATCATATGGGCTTCAAAGCTAAAATATTTACTGTTTTAGAAAAAGTGTGCTCACCCCTGCTTTTAAAAAAATCCCATACCTATACTCTTATTGCAGGAGAATAGGAATAGCTGAGGATCAGGCCCAATGCCTGTGTGTAAAGTTTGCAGAATTGCAATAACTGTGATTATTAATACTTGGATATTTGTTTTCTCTAAAATTAATCATGTGAGTCTATAACTTTAAAAAAAAACTGCTAGTATTTCTTGTTGCCAAATATAAAATTTGATAAAATAGCAAAAATTAAATTTTGAAAAACTTATATATTCCGTATAATCTTGACTGAGTCCCAATACTTTGAGATTTTTCAGGGGAGATTGTTGGTAATATTAATGAATGTGATATTTTGATGTAATAGTGAACTGTATCTACACATGAAATAACTAAATTAATTGCTCAGTGAGTCAATGTTTCCCAAATAACAATGTATAACATTGTAAAATCACACATGAGCAAAGAGACATTGAAAATGCAGGAGAGGCCAATGGATTTAATGTAACAGAGTACAAAAAGTTTATTGATATGGGTTCCAAGTCCACACTGAAACTAAATTTTAAGAAACTATCACCTATTAGGTTTTGGTATAGTATCAAAAACTATTCATAATTATCTTCTAAGTCTATTAAAATAATCCTTTCTTTTTGAACTGCATCTATGTGTGAGGCCAGAATACATTTATATACTGAAACAGATTCAATTCGGAAGCACACATGAGACACCCACTATCTTTTAATAAACTGGACACTGAAAATATTTGCAAAATATAAAACAATGATGCTCTTCTCACTATTATTTTGCAATTATGTTTACATAGCATAATATATATCTGTGCGTTCATTTGTTGAACTGTTTCTATCATTGTTTCTATCTTCGTTTATATTTCTGAAAATAAAAACTCTTGTAAGTTTATCTTTATACATCCTTTTCCTTAGTCTATTCATTTTCTTTTTGTTTTAGTCTCTATCTTTTATATTATCAGGTTTCCTAAGATATATTTAGACACTTGGTATTCTACTCTTGTTTAACAATGGGCCATCAAATATTTTGATTTGAATATCTCAACTGATTGGTGATATTTGTTGAACATGAACTTAGTGGTCATCGGGGCCATTTAGCTGTAAAGCTCCTCAGGTCAGCTTCTACAGGTCTGGCTGCCAGTGTTCTGCCAGTTCTGTTTGCGAAGCAGAGTGACGCCACTTGGCATATAAAAGCTGACTTGACTCCCATGCTGTGTATGCCATCCTCATTCTTCCCCTACCTGGTTTCCTGTCCAGTCCAGAGAGGGTTTGGTTTACCTTTACATAAAAGAAAGTCCTGCCTTTTGATCTGGTCAGGGAGGGTCACCGTAGAGGTGGTGATGGAATTTGGGGATTTACTGATTTTAAAATTCCTCTGTTTTGGTTCATTCACTTCACCCCTCTCTCCTGATGTCACTAAATTTGAGTCTTTGGGAGAATTCTACAGTGAAAATAAGTCTGTTTCTCTGCTCTCCTTGCAACTAAGTTTTTCTATCTTTTTCCTAACAACCCAAGGCTTCTTTTCTTTTCTTTCTATTTTTTTTTGTCTTTTCTTTAATTACTCTATTTATACCCAATTTTCTTAATCTACCACCCACTACAGCATAATAATTAAGTTACAATCCAATTATGCACTGCAAAGAACCTTCTTAAAAAGATAGGTATATATGAATTTTTGAACATAATCTTTACTAAGACAGAGTTATGAAATCTGCCTTGTATCCCTCAGGCATAATTCCTACATACATAATTCCTTTCCCTCTAAAAAATCAAGTTTTCATGACAAGAGAGAAATTATATTATTATGATTCCAGAGAAATGGTGCTAAATGTATTTATGAGTTTAATTGTATGGCAATAAATTAAGAATGATTTCTTCTTTTGCCCCTGAACAATTGGTAGCCTTATATTTCATATAAGAATGGATTTGTGTCATCATTTTAATTAATTTAATTCCTATCTCTCTCAAGGCTGCATTATGAAAGAAAAATAATTTTATACTTAACAGTATGTTTTAATGTTCACCACTGATATTCCCTAAGTAGAAACTTTTTACACTTCCATGTTTCTATATGCTAATATATTGCCAGGTATAAAAGGATTGTAATTTAATGCTTCAAATTACCGAAAGGGGCTTTTTACTGATGGTAACAAAGGTCTGAATTTTGGCAGTAACTTATGGATATAAAGTTTCAAGACCTCTTTTTTTTTCTTCTTTTACTATTCAGGGAAAAGAGAGAGGATTTGAAAGTAAAGGTTTTGAAAGAAAATGCCTATAGGCCAATACATATTTTCATTCCTTCTGGTTAACACTTATTTAATTGCTAGGGTCACACAACTCTTGGAAGGTTGCTGATCACACAAACTCACTGAACGTGTGGCTATAGATGTTGTGAAGCCGAGGATCTGGGATTATCTATATTTTTAATTAGCTTAATATTAATATATACTCAGAGATTTATTCTTGCTACAGAGGCCCAGGTACAATGTTAGTGTCTGTGAAAGGAGAGTTTTGAGTTTTACTAAATTTTCCCAACAAATCCTCTTTTATCTTTCTATCCAATTCATGAATTTGTAAAAGCAAAATAATACAGACCATTGATAAGCTATATAGTACGAGAAGTGGGGTAGAAAATGCTTAAGTTAAAGAAGAAAGCAACTTTTTATCAACTTTGGTAAATGCAGATTGTATTTTGGAAGATCCCGCAGTTCACATACATTATGACATATCTATCACCAGAGGAAAGTGAGCAGAAGTGTGAAATGAATTTGAAACCCAGGGAAAATAAACCATCCCAAGGCTAAAATTTGTTTAGTGGCTGGCATTTGATCACAAGATTCGATAGTCTTAACTGAACATAAATTAGTAATTTACCAAGAATCACAGTATGAAACCTTTTATTTGTTATTTATATAAGGTTATCTAACATTTATTGCCAAATTACATCTACTCAATATATATTTTCCATCCTTTGGATTTATAGAGGCTTGACTGGGGTAATATATTAGACTATACATACATATGTGTATATATATATAAATAAACAAGAGTATGGCGTATGCTATAAGTAATTTGAATGTGAGTACACTTGCTTCTTTTCTAAGTTTGTTTGATTCTCCCTTTTCAAATAAATGACTGCTTTTCGAAAAAAGCATGAGACATATTGTATGATATTTATGTTGAAACTGCAAACTCTGCTTCAACAAAATGCATATATTTGTGCAATCTTTCTCATCCCTCTTTATCTCTTTCCTAACACTAGATCTGTATAACTCTCCTTTTAGGAATTAGTAGTCAATATAAAAATCCTATGACCACACAGTCAAATGTTTTCAAACATGTCATCTTTCCCTTCAATTGCTTTAAAAATAGTAAATCATTTTTCTTCCTTCCAAGCCACTATTAAAATGTCTAATGTAAAACTGACTGTTGATACATAATTGGTTGAAGGAAGGTTTTAGAAATTTATGTTTTAATTTTCTTAAATCTCACTATCTATTGCCCCTGTATAGGATTTTCTTATCCTTCTTAGTATCTAAGGATCTTCTAAGTCTGAATTTCTTCTTAAAATTCATGATAAATTTCCTTCAAAATCTTCTGCTTTCCTTTTTTTCCCTCCTCATCTGGTACTCTTATTTCATGACAATTGAGGACTCTTGTAATACCATCTAAATGGTTTTTCTTCTACTTCGATTAGCCATGTTTTTAAGTTTTACTTTCATATATACCCTATCATTACCACTTTAACTTCTAATAGTTCCTCATTCTCATCTTCCAGCTCAATTAGTTGCTCTTCAATTCTATCTATTTTGATATTAGTAAAACTATTAAGTATTTGTTCAAACGTATTGTTCATACTTGAAATTTCCCCATGATTCATCATTTCATTATGTTACTCCTGCTTTGCATTTACAACATTATTGCACATCTCTTTGAGGGTGTTTTATTGTGCTTAATAATTTTTTTTATCTCTGTGTTATTTCTTTCATTCTTTATGAAATATACTTTTCCTATCACATCCATTCCTTTTTAAAGCCATTGAGATCTTTGGAAAACTAGCACAGTTTCCTTGTGAGCTCTGAGTCTCCTGGAACTATCATCCAATTTGGCAGGTAAAAGATGGTAGGAAGAAGGATCAAACTGCAGCCCAAGTTGTGCTGCTCTTGGTTTGTGAGAAATTCCTCCAGAGCAAAGCCTCCCAACCACATGGCCTGAGACTTATCCCTCTACATTTTTGTCTACACATTATTTGCCACACTGCTCCAGAGAACGTCCCTGAATCTCCACCCTAGGCACTAATCTTTGCTAAGAACATTTCTTGTTAGGGTTATATCTGATCCTTAAATACTTGAAGAAGAATGAAGAAGAGAATAATCTCTCATGGTTCATCAGTTCTTGCTGTCATTGGTTTGAACTTCTTTCAACAGTCTGGCATTTATGTTTATCCCTTACCTACCACCTTTGTTTACTCATACCTGTCCTAGGGATGCTGTTTTAGTTTCCTTATTACTAAAGCAAATACCAATGGATTGACACAAATAATGGAAATTTATTGACTAACAGTTTGGGGGCTAGGAGAAGTCTGAATTAAGGCATCATCAAGGCAATACTTTCTCCTGAACACTGGCATTCTAGGTCTGGCTGCTTGTGGTCTTTGCTCTTTGGCTCCTCTGTCAAGTAGAAATGCACATGGCAGTCACTCCTGGCATCTCCCTTCCGGGTTCTATTGACCTTCAGCTTTTTGTTTCCCATGGCCTTCTCTCTATATATCTGAATTTCATTATACTAATAAGGGACTCCAGTGATAAGATTAAGACCCACCCTGGTTGAGTTGGGCTGCACCTTAACTGAAGTAAATGCATCAAACCGTTCCATGTACAATGGATTCACATCCGTAGGAATGTAATAAGTTTAAGAAAATGTTTTTCTGAGGAACATAGTTCCAAACCACCAGAATCCAATTGTGGACACCCAAAATAAATGTTCTTTTTACAAGCAAAATACTTTCATTCCATCACAATGTCTCAAAAGTCTTAAGTTATTTCAAAACAATGATAGTTACAAAGTCTCATCAAAATTGGTTATGGGTATGGTCTGTCCTAGGCATGCTTCTCCTCTGTCATGGACCTATGAAGCCTAGAAAACAAGGTATCTGCTTCCAATATACAAGTAAGGGACAGGCATTAGATAGAAATTCCCATTTCAGAAAGGAAAAAATGGGAAGGAAAACAAAGGTAACAGGTCCCAAACAATTCCACAACCCATAAGGACAAACTCCATTAGATTTTAAAGTCTGAGAGTCATCTATGGTTTGAGGTTTTGTCCTCTGGGCCTGATAGAGTGGCAGCACCACACCCTTTAAGTGCTTGCACAGCGGCCTTGCTCTCCTCAAACACTGGGGTGAAGTCTCTATCATTTCTGAATATCAGGAATCAGGATGGAGACTAGAATCTCTGTGAATGCTGGGGCACAGGACCCACCATCTCTGAGCACTGGGATGACTGCACTTTCTTTAAACAATGGGTGGAAGGGCAGCCCCCTCCAAAGGCCAGGGAAAATGGCCTGCCTCCTCCAAATGCAGGGTAAATATGCTCTTTGCACACACATGTGAGTCTGCTTTCTTGGCCCAAGGAGATGTCTTTGATCAAGACCTTGGCTTCCATGGGTCTGCCCTTAGAGTCATTCTTCATTCAATTTTTCCCTTCTCTTTCCCTTTTAGTCCAGGTTGGCAGTGATTCTGCTCATACAAATTTCACAAAAACCTTGTAAGATTTGAGAGCAGCTAACAGCCATCCAAATGGTCAGACAGGAAGATTTTCCACAGATCCTTCCTGCATAACTATATTTCCAATCCTTATTCCCACTCAAATGGCTGACTGGATCCATGTTCAATTAAACCTTTATATGGAACCCTATTCTTAAGGGAATCACTTTCCAGAAGCTCATCGAAATCTCTGGTAGAATCCCTTCTGACCCTATTTTCAGCGCACACTATCAGAATAGAAATTTCCAAACCATCAATTTATTGTTTATTTGTGTTCAAGAGTTCAGTTTTCAGCTTCTCCCTTTCCTGTCCCATTTCACTATAAGCTGTAAGGCTGTACTTTACATACTTAGCTTGGAAATCTACTCAGCTAAATATCTAAGTTCATTGTGTTCAAGTTCTGCCTTCCATCTGACATGACAACTCAATTTTGCCAAGTTTTCTCCCACTTTAAAACAATGATCACTTTTCCTCCAGTTTCCAACAGCACATTCTCGCTAATATGTATAACATTTTGATGCTGGCTGCCTGAAAATCTTGGAGTTCCTTGACTTGTGTCCCTGCTTTTTTTCACATGGTGATGTTGTCTTTGTTCTCTTCTGGGTTCCATTGACTTCCAGGTTAGAGCTCCTCCAGCATGAGCTTGCATTCACTATGTCTGAATTTCTCCATCTTATGAAGTACTCCAGTAATCCAGATTAAAGTCCATCTCATTCAGTTGGTCCATAACCCAATTAAAGCTACATCTTAAAGAGACAAAATTGTAATGGTATCACACCCACAGGACCACAAAGACAAAGGACATGTGGTTTTGGGGGGATACATAATAAACCTGCCACAATACCCTATATGATTAAATGTTTTAACACCATCTCCAGACTTCAGCATTCTTCTGGAGTAAGGCAGCACATAGTGCTCTATACTTGCAGTAATTTATACTTATTTTGTACACAATGTACAGACACACAAATACAATACATAAATGTAAGCTTTGAAGGCAATTTTGTAATGATATGCAATTGTAAATGCTGTTATATACCACAGAATTAAAATAAATGCTTCCATGAAAATTTCTGTATAAAATATAATTTAATCAGAGATATTAAAAATCAATAGAGGAGGAATAGTTAAATAAATGCCAATAGGATAATTGGTTAGCTACTTCATGCATAGATCACTTGATTTCCTCATTTCACATCACACAAGGTAAATTCCAAATTGATTAAAATTTAAATGCAATTATCAAATCTAAAAAAATTTGGTTTACTGGGTGAGTCCAGTGAACTGGAAAGTAGGTGTTGCAACTCTGCTGAAATTTGGGGCTTAACTGGCACATGGACAGATCAAAGATTTAAGTCTCTGGATATATATTTATCAAGTATAGAGCTAATTATAGGTTCAAGTAAAAGAGCAGAAGAGCCTGATGTAGAGAACCTATAAATGAGTCTAACTCTGTTACACTGGGGAGCATACATTTCAAAGCAAGGCCCACTGACAGGGTGCTGAATTTCTGAGCTGTCTGTCCTGCATTATGGCTTCTGAATGTCTCTAGAGCCCTCAGGAGCCCTGCTGTTTGAGACGCTCTTTGCTGTGGCAGTCAATGATATCCTGCTGAGACTTGTATAAGTGTAACCTCTGGAACGACCTCCTGACTCACTTTGAAATCTCTTAGCCATAAAAACTCATTTGTATTTACCATCTTCCCCTTTTGGTCAAGGTCTTTTTCCAGATGCATTGCTAGTTGGCACTTAGTAATAATCCCTCGTTGCCAGGGAGGCTCATCCCAGGGAGTCGTGTCCCATGCCAGGGGGAAGGTAGTGGTGTTTACATGCTAAGTTTGGCATAGAGAGAGGCCCCATTTGACCAACAAGGAGGTTTTTAGGAGGTAACTCTTAGGCCATGTATAATACTAGGCTAAGTTTCAATTTCACAAGAAAAGGTTCATAAATACAATCATCAATATCAAGGGCCTGACATATTGGTTTGTCTTCCTTCACTAGGCACTGCCCTTGCAGCTGGGGGATTCTTGTTTTCCTATTAGAGAATGTAGCAGAACTCCTCAGGATGAGAATTCAATATTCTTTCAGTTGTTGTGTGGATGTCCACTCACTGAGACACTGCTCCATGAGCACTTGAACATATGTATATGCCTTAGAAGCATGCCCTAGGTGAACCCCTTCCCATGCATTCCCCCATCACTGACA
>JAQZBX010099512.1:0-11466 GCA_029593785.1 Cabassous unicinctus
TAGGGACCATTTTTAAGCCTACAACAATATATATGGTATGGAATTTATAATATTTTTTGTTTTTAAACTTAAAATCCAAAGCAGAAATCCTAGAGGCAAGGTGTGATGAATTCAATTACATAAAAATATAAAATAAATAAAACAAACAAATAAATAAATTTAAGCCTGACACTAATTAAAGATAAAAGACAATAGTGAATTGGGACACCATTTTCTAAAATAATATTTGCAGCATTTATAATAAATTACCACTAGTGTTGATATAGAAGTCTTTTAAAACAATAGAAACATGCAAGTTAATCAATAAAAAATGGACAAAGATTAGCACAGGCAATTCAACAAAAAGACATGGCAATGGTATATATGAAAAAAAGAAAAAGACAAATGTCCAGTCTTATTAGAATTAAAAAATCTTCAAATTAAAACAATTATGAGACCCTATTTTTTACCTAACTGAAAATATTTTAAAATAATAATATTCAGTATTGGTAAAATATTTGAAACATGCAATTGGTACAATCTTTTGGGATGAAAATTGTGCAAGGTGCATCAAATTTCTTAAGCTTGATATAGCCATTCAATGCCTAAAGAGTAATTGCAAGATTGAAGGATTTTTTTTTTTTTTAAGGATGCTTTTTACTTAATTCCTTCTTAACTTCATTCATCTTGTGACTTTAAATGCATGCCATTGATGCTGATAATTTCTAAATCAGCATCTCTTGGCCCAGTTTCTGTTGAGTTTACATCTACATGCCTTTGCAGCATGTTCCTTTGGAGGTCTTCACACTTAACCCATCTTAACTATACTTCTAACATCTAACCTCCCAAACCTGCTGTACTTGCAATTTTCTCTATTTCAGTATGTGGCTGAAAATATTGGAGTCATTCTCGACTTTTCGTCTATTTTTCCCTTGTTTTATGGACAATCTGTAGCCTATCTTGTAGGCTATACATTCCAAATATATCAAGAATCTGAGCACTTCTCATCCCTTTTACTGTTATAACCTGAATCCAAGCCATCATCATTTCTAGCCTGGGCTGAGGAAGTAGCCTTCTAACTGGTTTTCTTGCTTCTATACTTCCCCATTCATCTAAATCTTTTAATCCAACAAATAGAGTGAACATAAACATAAAACATAAGTGTCACTTTTCTCCTCAAAATGTCTTCCTATTTCACTAAAAATACCAAAGTCCTTATAATGGATTAATAAGAAAGGCAACTCTGTGGTTTATCACCCCACCTGGGACACTTTTCAGAATGAAGGTGGAGTACTATCAACAATTCTGCCAGGAAAGCAGATGTTCCTTCATCCCCTCACCTCTCTGACCTCATTTCCTACCCCTCTCCTCTTATTCATTCTGTTCCAGCCATACTGGCCCTCTCAACCTGCCAGGCACTCTCCTGCCTCAGGGCCTTTGCATTCCTGGTTCATTCTTCCTGGAAAGCTCTTTTCTTAAATAGTATTTTAATACTATTTTTTTTCCTTCAGAGCTTTTACAAATGTCACTTTCTCAGTGAGATCTTCCTTGGTCTTTCTTTCTGCACTCGTTTATTTTCTTTTTCTCTTCCTTGTCTCTCTTACTGATTTCCTTATTACTATCAAACATACCATATATTTTATTCATTTATCTTATTTATAGTCTGTCTCTTTCACTGCAACATAAGAACCCCAAGGGAAGAGATTTTTAGCTCTTTTTGTCTGATTTGTTCACTGTAGTACCTCTAGTACCTAGAATCAATAAATATTTGTTGAATGAACGAGTGGAGTAACCACAGTATTTTCATTTATAAAAGTGAAAAATTAGAAAGTACTTAAATGTTGAACATTAAGAGTACAGTTAGTTAAATTATGATGTATTTATCTGATGAAGCATTGTACAGCCAATAAAAATGATGGCTTATGCATATCCTTACTTACAGGGGATGTTACATGATCAAAGGAGTTTACAAAGCACTGTGTATAGTCTGGTATCATTTGTGTCCATATGGGAGTAAACATGCAGAGTTTTGATGGTAGTTACAGCTGGGCTATGAGATTATTGGTAATTTAATTTTGCTCTTTTTGGGTATCTGAAAATTCTCCTTTGACTTCAATGTCCATGTAGGATTTGAGTAATGAAAAAAATTATGAAATTGACATCATCTTTGGTTAGCCTAGAGTCTCCCACTTATTCTTTGTGTCATTTTAGGCATGACTTCTCACCCCTTTGGGCCTTGCTTTCAAAACTTTTGACACTATTAAATCTTATCTTCCAAAGAAACTTAAGGAACAGAAACTGATAAAGAGCAAGTTTCTCTGGTTGAAATGAGAGCATAGAGTCAGGACTCTGGGGAACTCATATTGAAAAGCACCAAAAATGATGAAGTCTTAGGTCTTATAGCAGAGACAGCGCGCTTTGATGTGGGCTCCCCTTCCATAGTGTAGAGGTGGAGGTGGGATGCAGCCCTCCAGCCATGGGCTCCTTTTCCCAGCCCCCTTTGCATCTAGGTGGGGACATGTGAATGGGTTCTGGCCAGTGCAATATGGATGGAAAGGGTGAACATCTCTTCTAGGCCTGGCCTACAACCAATGCCCTTTCCCCTGAGACCCTACACATTCACTGCCTCCATCTGTCTACCAGATGTTGATGCCCAGAATCCCTTTAGGAGCTATGCATTGATGGTGGCAGAGTCAGCCTGCGGTCCTGACTGATAGAAGGGACACCCCCAACGATTGCCCTAGGGCACATGATTTCGATTGTGTGTGGAATTACAGGGTGTACTGGGTATTTCAACTGAGCTTTTCTTAACACACTTTAACACTGCACACAGCTCTATATTTACTCACAGGCAGTACTAGAATTTAAGCAAATAATTATGTTGTTCAGGCACACTTTTGCTCATATGGTACAATTTACAGAGGAGAAATGGAAAGAAATTTAATAATTCATATTTGAGTCACTCTTCAAAATATCCATCTATTAAACACTAGCCAGCTCAATTTCTTTTTCTTCGAGTGGCTATCTCAATACAGTCCTTTAGCATCCTAATTCTGTATTTTTTCATTACTTTTTACCAACCAAGTTTCTTTGCTATGCTTCTGAGAAGATGAATGCAAAGAAGTATTGGCTGACTTATGGGAAAAGTGTGAAACTCAAGATCTTCACTGAGGCAAAACATGGAATGACAGTCCATCAGCCCTTGTGGTTTTCCTTTCACTTTTTAAAAAGTGCAACCACCTTGAAAGTGCCCCCTTTAACCATTTTTCCTCCTCAAAATTTTTAAAAAGCAATTTTCTTCTTTACATAAATATATAGGATATGGGGCGGGGGAAGGAGACCCTAGCTTGATTAGGAAGGTCCTTCTCTTCTCTTTGGTGCTTGTTCTGCTCCTAAATGCATCCCTTCATGTCAGAGTGTGTCCATGAAAAAGACAATTCTGCTTGGTATTGGATGTTGTTGGGGCTTCTGGACCAGGTTTATGATGCACGTATACGCTTCATATCTTCTTCTGTATCAGGTCTCAGCACCACATTTCCCCTCATCTTTGCCTCCCCCGGGCGACTGTCCGGCTGCCTGGTTCTTGAAGCCACTTAATTTTGGCAGGAGTGTGCGACTCCCCCTCAAACTACTCCCCTTCCAAGAAGTAAAAATAACGCCGCGGCGCTTGGGCTGCCACCAGTTCACCGTCCCCCAGGGAGGCTCCTGTCTGTGATGTCGCATTCATTTCCCAACACTGACATTGTACTTTGAAATTCCCAAACAAAATGCACAGAGAACACTAGATGAATAGCAATGAAACCAGCAGCATTTATTTTTGTGCGTGGCAGTCTCAGTTACATTTTTTTTTAAAAAGACCTCTTTGCCAAAATTAGTTTAGATTTCAAGACACGTTTCACCCTTAGTCAAATATAAAGGTCACTCATTGAACAAAGGGGAGATTGTGTGTTTCTGGTGATCACAGATGAGGCTGGAAAGGCAGCCTCTGTCAAACAAAATGAGGTAGTAAGTGGAAAATGAAGGCGGTAGAATTCTATGGAGCCCCGTTCAGCAACAGGGGATGCTGGCATTTTTTTCTTGACATAAACACAATAACACATAGAGAAAAGCCTATCAGATGAGAGTGACCCAGATGCTGTATAAACAGATTTTCAGGCAGTTGGAGCCCCTTAGTATCTTTAGTACTCCCACTCCCTGCTACTTTATTCTTTGTCAGATTCAATACAGCCTTCAAGGGCGCTGGAGGCAGACGAAAGAGAAAAATGTCGGGGGAAGGAAAAGGGGAGGGGCAGAAAAGAGTCTCCTTTCCTAGCCTTTGTTCAAGAATAAAAGCACATGGCGTGTAAAAATCATTTACTCTCGATCCAACAGCGCCAACATGTTTGACACTGGTTTGCTGAGCGCTTATAGAGAAACTGTGTTGACATTTTATTCACATAAGGGTATTGAATTATATAAGGCTTCTTTGAGATGCACTGTTGGATATGATCTGAATAGTCAAGCTTGGAAAGAAAAAAAATAACACCCAGCAACTCTTTAAATGTTCATATGAATCCTGAAGTGGAGAGAAAAGATGAAATGCTAAGACCAAAAATATTTGCTTAACCTTAGACAGCAACATAGTGCACCTATACCAAAAAGAAAATCAAAAGTTACACTTTGAAAAGGGCATATGAATGCCCAACTCTTTCTGAGGGCTACGCTTTAAGCTAAGGGAACTAGGGCTTGGCTATAATTACCAAACACAGGGCGACTCTAGAGATTCTGTCCTTCTGCAGATGATATGTTTTGACACTTATATCTTCATGGCAAGCGCACACGTGCTTTATTAACAATGACATATATTCATTGCAACAAAATTAGAAAATGTAGATGAAGGAAAACAGAAAAACACATCTAGCTATACTTTTCAGAGTTGATGGTTAACATTTTCTATATTTTTTTGCATTTTAGGAACATATAAATACATAATTGGCATATATACCAATACCATAGAATATAAAGGATTGTTCTATTTATGCTGTTTTTGCAATCTGCTTTGTAAAATATATTGTGAACTCATTTCTCTATCATTTTTAATGGTTGCATAATATTCTGACATTTATAAGAAATACCTATTATTGAATATTTAATTGGTTTCTAATTTTTTACCATTGATGATAATGTTGCAACAGATATTCTTATTTCTTTATAAGTTCCTAGAAGTGAATTGTTGAGTGAAAATTTGTTAATTGTAGTAACTTGCTTGCTTTTATCTATATATTCATAATAGTTTAAAATTTATCCTCAGTATTTAAAGTTTTATCAGAGTGTGTCTTTGTTCTTGGCTGCATTCTCTTCTTTTGGAGATTCTAATATGCACACACACATGCACCAATATACCATCTGTGTATATATATATATTTCCAGTGTCTCTATCCCTATCTCCATCTCTATTTCTGTCACTGTCTCTATCAATATCCGGTGGAAGAAGTAAAATAACCAAGATATAAGAAAAATATTCTGATAAAAATAAAATTCCAGGGATACATTTTAAAATCCTATGAATGTACAGTTAAAAAATAGGTCAAAAAGTAAATGAATTTCATTTTTTTTAACCTTGGAAGTTAACAAAAATTACTGTTGTTGAGGATACAAGGAAACACATGTTGTGTATGTGTATTGTTCTATATGTTTTACAATTTTCTCACTATTTCATCTCTAAAATACCACAATAGCACTTTTCTTCAGATTTTTGGAGAATCTCTTGTGCTTATCTTCTAATTTGCTGAATCAGTTCCCTATAATATTCAATCTTCCCTTCCCTAACTCTCCTGAAATATTAAATTCTGCATTTATGCCATTCATCTCCCAAAATTATAATGAATAGCTAATTTTCCTGGTTCCATGAGTGCTTATTCTTGTTCCTTAGAAGGAAAGTTCTTTGGAATCCTTATGAGAATATGAATTAGACATTTTCCAAAATTTTCTCTTGTTTCTTGCAGCAGCTCTGTTTACTAGGAAGCTAAGTGTTCTAATTCTTAAAATTGGGACTATTTGGGAATCTTATCAAATGTCTGATAATTTTCTTTTCCTTTGCTCATTCTGACACAGTTTAGAATTTGAGTTTTAGTTTGAATATATCAACAATTGTGTGGATTGCACTTTGAGTATTGAAGGTCCAGATGAGATGTTTAGAAGTAGCTCAGTTATTCTGAGATCAGATTATCTGATAAGGAGGAAAAAAGAGGCTGGTTGAGCTACAGATGGTTGCTGTGACAGAGAGCTTCACCTCTGTGCTGAATGATTACAGTTCTGGGATTGCTGTGGCCGCCTGAATTAAGTTAGCTGGTTCGGTGACCCCTTTTCTCTAACTGGAACCGCGATGTTTGTTAGCAGTTAGCATGGATGGTGCTTCTATTTACCTACCTCCACTGCCTGGACAAACTGTAGCCAGGAGTGGTTTGGGGTACCTGTAATTCCTGCTAGACATGCTTGTATAATTTTCTTTCTTAAAATATTCTTTTAATTTTGGAATAATCTTAAATTTACAAAAGTTGTAATGAGTTGAATTCCCTTATATTCTTCACTCAGCTTTCCCTAAGATTAGCATTTTATGTAACCATGGTTCATTTGTCACAACCAAGAAATTGACATAGGTATGACACTTTTAAATAAACTACATAATTTCACCAGTTTTTCTGTTACAAGATCCAATCCAGAATATCACATTGCAATTAGATATGATTGAGTTTTGACCTCCTAGCAATGGCCATCGAACCTTTTCTCCCATTTTACCCGTCAAGGACAGGCATCTCCTACAGTGAACTGTAATTTGACCACCCTTTTCTCTGTTAGTCCCTCCTTCTCAATTTTTATAGACATCTTGCAATGGTTATTGTGAATATATGGGCCTTGCTGTAGTTTCCAAGGATAATACACATTATTTCTATCTTAATTTCTCTTTGGGGACATTAATCTCACTTGCCCAAATCATCATCTTATGCCAGAGGAACCAAGCATACCACTCAAACACCATTTTCATTTGTGATAATAGAATTGACAATTTTGTAACATAATATGCATCACCTGTGTTGGAATCTGGACTGAAATCACTAAATAACGTGTTTCTCTTCATATCCAAGTGCACGGAACTCAAACTGAGTGTCATTTTAAGAGTCTATAATACTGCAAAGCCCATTCTAAAGGAGGAATTCTGAGACTCAAATGAAAAAGTCCACCCTTGCTTGCTCAAGTCTTCCAAGGCTCTGTTTCCCAAGGCAAAGGTGGAATTCCTGATATTTTGACCACATTTCATCCTTTGTTTAGTATGATGTAATATTCATGGAACCTTCAAAATCTGATACCTATTGTCTTTCTCCAACACTCCTACGGCTAACTCCTGGTAGTGAATTCCTCATGTTTGCTGTGATTCATAGAGTTGGAGCAGTTGTATGGTCTACCTTGTGCTGCTTTTCATTATGCTTTAAGATAGGTACCTAGTTATTTGGCCTCTCAGTGAATGAAATGCCATCTTTAAATTTGGTATGCATATTCTACCACATACATCTGAGCAGAAGCCTAGCTTCTCCAATTCTAGATGGAGGCATTTTACTCTTAGTTGAGGGGCTGGATTTGGGGGTCATCATTTTCTTAATTTTCAGTTTCCTCTTCTTCTCCGTGAATGTGGACTCTGATTTGCTACAAACCCTTTAGACAATTTCTTGTTATATTAAAGTTCATTAAATTACAAACACATTAGATTCCCCAATTGCTTCATGCTTTCAGGAAAGACTAATGTGGTTTACAAATGAGAATCAAAGTATAAATGAATCCCAGGGTATATCCTGAACAGAGGGGCCATCAGGGGATTATGAATTAATTTTCATTAAACCTTGCAAAGTGTTTCAGGATTGATTCAATTGGTGGGTTCATGTTCATGCAGCACCCAGCAAAATAGCACAAACAGTCCACAAAATTAAAAGGAAACACAGCCTTTTCTCAAAGACTCCAAAGGCACAAAGAACACCCCAAATAGCCGGGAGGAAATATTAGCTTTGGACAATTGCCAAAATCCTGCTTTCTTCTTTCACATGAGCCAAGACTTGTGCAAACCCAGCACTTCTCAAGGAACATTGCATTTGCATTCCATTTTTGTTCTCAGTAGTGGCATTGTTCACCCCTCTGCTCTAGGATGCTCTGTTGCTGACTACATTTCTCCTCTAGAAATCTTCTTAAATAATCTTTGAACTTTCCTCATTCCATTCCTTTTTTAAACAGGCTGCATATAGGGGACCCACGCTGGATATAGTTGTGCTTCCTGTAGTTTGGGATTATTTTCTTTTGCTGGGTCTCTTGTCTTTTGAAGAAAGGAATCCTGCAAAGGATAAAATCCAGATCGCAGAAGCATATAGACCAATTTCCTCCATAGAGGTTTCCAGGAACCAGAAGAGGCTGCAAAGAGTAAGAGCCAGAGACCACCCTGAAGATTCCCTGATTGAACTAACAGTGTAGAGCAGTCCAATGACAAAGGGATTCTTTGTGGCTATGGAGTGTCTATCGATAAATTTCTAACATGACTCCAATTTCTCAGTGGGCCTTGGAAAAATACTCTTACCTCAATTTAACACTCTTGCAAATCTGTTGAAAGAGAAAATAATAAATATTATCAAATGCAACTTTGGTCATTTAAAGAAGACTGCAGATTCTTTGCTACTCCTCCCTTTGAGAAGTAGAGTCAAATTCCCTTTTGTTTGAGTCTGGGCCAGCCCTAGTGACTTGCTTGATGAGTAGACCAAGTCTGGATCTTAAGAAACCTTGCAGTTCTGCCAAGGAGTCCTTGAAGCCAGCTGCCTGCCATGTAGGAAATGTGACTCTCCTGAGACCACTGGGCCTTGAGAAGCCAGAGCCAAACAGAAAGGCCCTGGGAAGCTGAGACACCGTGTGGAGAGAGAGAAGCCAAATCAATAGTGGATCCTCCATCTCTAGTCGCTCCACTTGACACCTCTTGGGTTAGAGGCAAACTGCCCCACTGAGCCATCCCTGTACTCCTGAACCACAAAATAGCGACCAAATAAAATGGTTGTTTGAAGCCACTACAAGTTTTGTGGTAGTTACCTGCAGGCAATAAACTGAAACGCTAACCCAGTCAAAATTTTTGAAAATATCATGAGTAGATCTTTAATGCATGGAAGCAAACCGAATAAGTTGGACAATTTGTACAAACACATGTGCTTTTTTTATGCTATCATCCAGCTCATGAATGATCAAAGCACAAAATTTAGTTAAAAGCGAGACTGAAAAGCCTAGTTCTTCAGAGAAGATCCCAGCAGCTGCAATCCTGCCCCTAGGCCATGTGCTCAACCCCATGTGTCTGCACGCCAGGTTCACACTCACTTTGCATCTATAGCACCAAGACCCCAATTAGGAATCCCCAGTGAAGCTTGGCAAAATCCCAGAAACATTGGTCTGGCAAAATCAGACACCCAAATCAAAGCCCATAAATTATTTAGCATTTCTTAATCAAGTCCATGAACTATGGGCAAGTAGTCATAAGGTTCGCATGCTGTGCCAGCACCCCAAAACTTAGCTTCTAAGGCAACTACATGCCTTCCCTGGAAAATGTACATTTGCTAATAGAAAAAAAACAAACAAACAAAACCTCTCCACTTCTTAATTAATATCAAAAGGAAATGCCCTTCCCCCCCAAAAAAAAACAATAAAAGAAAGAATTATTTAAATATTGCCCATATATAAAACTCCTGACTTAATTTCATTGTTCCTCCTTTCCTTTCATTCATTTTTTTCTACAATGTAGAGCAGGGCCGATTTTAAACAGTCATTCAAAACATATGTAACTATTAACCTTCAATTTGCAATATGCAATTGCAGCTTTAACGGCACTCTAAAGGAGAATCCTTCTCCTTGTGACTTTTTGATAGCACATAGCTGCTGCCTTAACAGGTTTGGGGACGAACACCCACTTACTGGGCAAACAGGTCAAAGAAAGTGGATTGCTATTTTTTTGCTCTACTCTAAGCACAGAGAAAATCCCAGGAAATAGCTAAGTCTCAAACCACCTATTAGGCTCTGACAATTTACTTTAGTTATAGCTTTGGGAAACTTAGATTCTAACCCCCACCACTCCCCAATTTAGGTCTCCACTTGTAGAGGTTCCAGGCATGCTGCAGCCTCCACCTCACTCCTCATACCTCTTTTGTGGTTGAAAGATTTGTCTGTTGAGGAGTCACTCTGATTCTTCTTTTTGACATTTGTAGGAAGGTTCTTTTGTTTTGAGAAATGAAAGAAAAATCACATGAAATTATGGATTAAACTGTAGACATCTGAGAGTCTACTGATTCTACAGCATGGGAGGGGTTATGTATTGGGATCAATTAAAGAACAGGGGATGTTCTGGGTGCTGGTCAGACCTTGGGAGATGGCTGTGTATGTGTGGTTGTGTAAGTGTGTGTTTGTGTGAGCGTGTCTGGATTTGTTCCAATTATTTATTGCTGCATAACAAATCATCTCCAAAACACATGGAGTAGAATAATAGACATTTTATTATACTTATTATTTCATGGATCAGAAATTTAGAGAGTGCCCAAGGAAGATGGCTCATCACTGCTCCATGATGAGCTGGGGGAGACTCATGTAAATAGCTGGGACAGCTCACTGGGAACCAGAAGACTGGGCCTCGGTTCTTCTCCACTTTATGTCTGTGGGGACTGGGATGTCCACGATGGTTATTTTATTACGTATCTGGCACCTGGGCTAAGGTAGCTGGATTTCTTTCTGTCTCTATGTGGCTTCTCCATGTGGCTTCACAGCATGGTGGCCTTAGGGTGGTTGGACTTCTTACGTGATCACTGGCTTCATTCAAAGAACCTGAACAGAAGCTGCAAAGTTTCTTATGACCTTGGCTTAGAAGTCCCAAAATATCATTTTTATGACATTCTTTTGGCAAATCAAGTAATTAAGGCCAGGGATTGGGGATGGGGAGAATTAGATTCCAACCTATATGGGCAAAGTAGCAAACAATTCGTGGCTATTTAAAATCTGCCATGATGGGTAAATTCAAGAGGTGGGAAGTGGTACAACATATACATGGTAAATTGGGGTAACTGTTGAAGGAGTAACAATGGGGGTGGCCTCCTCTTCCTCCCTTTGGCCTCTAGATAAGACGTGGAGGCATGCTCAGACACTGCAGCAAGAGGCCGTGGATGGCACCAGGCTCTGTAGGACTCACTGGTACAACACTAACCTGTTGAGGCATCACTCTGAAGAATGAACTCTTGGGCAAAGTAGACCTCTCAGGTTTACTGGACTTATTGCCATAAGGGAGGGACATAAAACATTCACATTTTACCAAGTTTGAGTCTAGAAATTAAAAAAAAAATGTTTTTAAAAACAAGACCATGAGGGGACAGATATGGCTTAAGTGGTTGAGCACCTGCGTTCAGTTCCCAGTACCCCCTAAAAACAAAACAAAAAATAAACAACATGCAA
>JAQZBX010099513.1:0-11466 GCA_029593785.1 Cabassous unicinctus
TCTGTTAAAGTGTACGGGTGTAGTTCTGCATTGAATGGGTGTGACAGTGGTGCAGTGCTGTTATTGGGTTTGGTGGTGCTGGTCTGTGGGGGGGTAGGGTGGAGGGTTTAGGTTGGTGTCTCCATGGAACTGGGGGGAGGGTCAGGGGAAGGAGCAGGTGAACTCTGAGGATTTGCAGGTTTGTGGTTAAAACTGCAAAGTCAGGAATGTTCTTTTGGCAAATATGGAAGGGGAGGATTACTGGTGTAGGGTTTTGGATGTGGGAGGGCATGCAGGATAGGGTGCACCTGGGGGAGGCTTCTATGGAATATGTAAGTGTTCATCTTGTCATAGTGTGTTACATCAGCATGTAGAGACCCATACAATAAACAGGAAAATATTAAACTCCCATCCTAGGGAGTCATGCTATGTTCTCAAACAGAAGGGCAAGAGTTTCTCAAGAACATAGGTAGTGCCTAATAAAAGAAAATGGACCAATATGTCAAGCCATCAATATTATTGCAAGTAACTATGAATCTTTTTCTTCAAAAAGTGAGACTTAGTGGTTATCATAGGTTCCAAGGAAAGGGGAAGGGAAGAATAGAATAGATGGAACATAGGGCATTTTAAGGGCATTGGAATTGTTCTTCATGATCTTGCAAGAATGGATACAGGCCATTTTAAATTTCATCAAAAATTTTAAAAGTGTATAGTCCAAAATGTAAATCATAATGTAAACCACTGATCATGGTTTGTAGCAACGCTTTAATATTTGTACATTAATTGTAACAAATATACTATCTGCATGTAAAATGTTATTAACAGAGGGGAAGGGAAAAGGAGGAGGGCATTGGGTATATAGGAATCCCCTATATTCTCTGTGTGACTTTTCTGTAACCTAAAGCTTCTTTGAAGATAAAATGAAAAAAAAAAAAAAAAGACATGGGGAATATATGGAAGAAAACATTGCTGAGCATACAAGACAATATATCTGACAGTGATGAAAGACATAATGTCTAAATTTTTTTTTAATTTAAAAATTTAAAAAAATTGTATTTCATATGTTATTTAAAAATTATGACTATTATTTAATTTTCTTTTTATTTTTATTTGGTTATTTTCTTGGCTTCATCTTTGGAGAGGTTTTTGGATCACAGAAGGATCATGACTGTGGCAGGAGAAGATCATTGCTGTGGGGTATCAATGATAGGGGATGCATGGGAGGGGGTTCATCTAAAGCATGCTTCTGAAGCATGTGAATGTGCTCAAGTATTCATGGGGCATTGTCACAGTGAGTGGAGATACACACAATAACCCAAAGAATATCAAATTCCCACCCTGGGCACTTCTGCAACATTCTTTAACAGGACAGCAAGAATCCCCTGAGTATAAGGGCAGTGCCTCGTGAAGGAGGATCTATCATTGCACCAGGCTCTTTATATTGATTATTATACTTACGAACCTTTACTTTTGAAATTGAAACTTAGCCTAGTATTATATGTTGCTTAAGAGTTACCTACTGAAGACCTCCTTGTTGCTCAAATGTGGCCTCTCTCTAAGTCAAACTCAGCATATAAATGCACTATATTCTCCCCAGCATGGGACAAGATGCCAAGGGATGAGCCTCCCTGGTAATAAGGAATTATTACCAATTGCCAACTAGCAATTCACCTAGAAAAAGATCTTGACCATAAGGGGTAAATAGTAAATACAAATGAGTTTTTATGGCTAAGAGATTTCAAAGTGAGTGGGGAGGTCATTCCAGAGGTTATGCTCATACCTGTCTCAGCAGGATCTCTTTGACTGCCACAGCAAATAATGAATCAAATATCAGGACTCCTGAGGGCTCTAGAGATACCCAGACACTATAGGCAAGGCAGACAGCTCAGGAATTTGGTGCCCTGCCAGTGGGCCTTACCTTGGAATTTATACTCCCCAGTGTGACAGAGTTGGACCCATTTGTGGTTTCCCTACACATGGCTGTTCTGTCCCTTCTATTTGGACCTAGAGTTAGTACTATACTTGATAGGTGTATGCCCAAAATACTTAAATCTTTGGTCAATCCTTACGCCAGTTGGGCCTTGCATCTCAGCAGAGTTGCAACAGAGTCTCCAGTTCATTGGACTCACCCAGTACAATTAAGAAGGTAATGATGATAGACAACACCCATCCCAAGGAACAGAGACAGTCTGCAACTGCAAGCAAGATAGTTCCATCCATCTGTCTAATGGGAACTAAGCCCCCTCTCAATCAGAGGCAGAGTGGGCATCACCATCCTCCAATCCTCAGGATTGGAGGATGAACAATGGACTAAAGCAGACTTACTATAATTCTACTATAGATTTATTGTTATACTAGCAATAGAAGAGCTCTTATCATTGATATAAAGGCAATGACCACCAGAGGTTCTGAGGGGAGGGAATGAGAAATAGGAGTAATATGGGGACTTTTTTAGGACATTGAAATTTCCTGTATGATGTTGCAATGATGGATACAGGCTATTACATATTTTGCCTTAACTTACAAAATTGTGTGGGACAGAGTGTAAAGTATAATGTAAACTATAATCCATGGTTAGTGGCAATGCTTCAAGATATGTTTATTGATTGTAACAAAGTTACCACATTTATGAAGGATGTTGATAATGTGGGAAAGTGTGAGAGAGTGAGGGAGTGGGGCATATGGAAATCTCCTACATTTTTTATATAACATTTATGCAATCTAAACTAACTTTAAAATAAATTAATTAATTAATAAAAAAAGATACCATGGTGACATAGAATCTTCGGTCTTAAAGGGATGTTACAGATAGAAACGTATATTTAAGTGAGTTCAAATATTCACTAATGAATATTTTATATTTACTAGAAATATTTAGATAACCCATTCTTTCCATTCATAAAAGCCAGGTTAGGAGAAGTACACATGCTGCTTCCTATGTCAATCTTCCTTTTCTAAGCACCCATGACCTCATGTTCTGTTTCCTACCTGCTGCCTCAGAGAAAAGCCTTTCATCCTTCAGGAATCACAAAATCAATCCTTTCAGTGGTGAACATGTGTTTAATAATGCTTATAGTAGTTTAGAAAAAAGTACATGAATCATTTTATGTACACATAATTCATAAAATATGCAAAATGCTCCTAGTAATCAAAATATCTATAAATAGTAGACGAAAAGAAAAAATACATTATTAAATATTTTAACTGTGTGAAAATATAATGAAGAGAAGTGGCAAAAGTGTCAAAACAAGAAATACAAAGCAAATGAACCAACTTTCAACTGTCAGAAAAAATTTATGGAGAAAGCTACCCTGAATGGACTTGGGCAGAGAAAGGAATAACTTCCCCATGCTAGGAAATATGTATGACGGTGACCAGTAGGTAAAAGTAGTGATAAACATGGAGTGAGCAGAAAAATGGAGAGATCACTCTGAATTTTAAAACAAAAACAAAAAAAGCGAGATACAAAATTTGCTCCTAAAAACACTCTCCAGTTAAATCCCACAAGCCCTCTGTTATTTATATATGTTTTTTAATTATTTTTTTTTAAAGTAGCTTTAGATTACATAAATGTTACATAAAAATATAAGGGATTCCCATATTATCCACTCCCCCACCCACACTTTCCTACATCAACAACATCTCATTAGTGTGGTACATTTGTTACAGTTGATGAACACATATTGAAGCATTGTTACTAATCATGGATTACAGTTTACATTATAGTTTGCACTCTTTCCTGCACAATTTTTCAAGTTAAGGCAAAATATATGATGCCCTGTATCTATAAATGCAATGTAATGCAGTACAAATCCAGTGTTTCAAATTCACAAGTAAAGTTTCATCAATATCAAGGCCTGGCATAATGGTCTATCTTCCTTCACTAGGCACTGTCCTTGCACTTGGGGGATTCTTGCTGTCCTATTAGAGAATGTAGCGGAACTCCTCAGGATGAGAATTCAGTGTTCTTTAGGTTATTGTGTGGATCTCCACCCACCAAGATAATGCCATATGAACACTTAGAGGCATGCCCCTTCCCATGCATCCCCTACCACTGATGCCCTGCACCAGTGATCCTTCCCTGCCACTGTTAAGACCCTTCATGATCAAAAACCTCTCCAAAAATGAAGCCAACAAAATAACCAAATAAAATTAATAAGAAAATGAAATAATTTTAGAAATAAAATACAAAAAATTTTAAATAATAAAAAAATAATTTTTAGACATTGTGTCTCATCACTGTGAGATCTGTTCTCTTGTATGTACAGTTATATATGCATTTTAATTAAATCTTTCATCCTATGCCAACATTCTAACTCATTTACTTCTGTTTTGCTAGGGAAAAGCCCATTCCTCCTTCAGGTCTCATAAAAGCTGGGCCCTCATTGGTGAGGATATTTGTAAAAGTAACCAATAAAGGAGAAAAATTAAGTACTATATAGACAGTTTGATGAAAGGGGAATATGCAGAATGAGAGAAATTTAATGTAAGCATAACCATCTTTTCTTAGATTTCCTAACCTGAATGGAGACAAAATGAAGTAAAAAAACTTCTGGTAATAAAAGTATTATCTTTAGTAGTAGAAGTTTAAAGAATCACACAAACAATTATTATCAACCCGTGAATTTTAGAGACAGCTTAAAGAAATACAGACTGATGTTGAGAGCATTGTTGCTAAAGGGCTGCCCTAGAGAAATGAACTCCAGCCTTGGGGAAGTAGACATGCTACTTTCTCTCTTACATGACCCTCCTTTCACTCTGATCTGCCTTGCTCATTCCCACTTCCTCCCCCTGAAGAATTCCCTTTCCTTCCAAAGCCAGAATCATTTGTGCTTTAATTGAAGGAGATGATAAAAGTAATCCATAATAAGACAAAAGTACGTATATAAATGAATTCCTTAGTTAAATTGTGCATTAGAACTGTAAATATACATTTAGTTATTGTGGTGTTCTTTTCATTTGCCTAGATGAATTGAATGATCTTGAAATAACTAGAAATTGATGTTAAAATATAGATATATAATATTAGCTAAGTTAAATATTGATTCTTTCATCTAAATTATATTCTGAAGAAGAAATTATGGCCCAATAATTTTAAAAATGAGAAAACAAGACCAAAGATAACAGTTGATTTGACTATAGAGGAACAGAATCAGGGAACTATCAGTTCTCACAGATAAACTGAAATTTGCATTTTAGGAAACTCTTTATTAATAATGTACCTAGTCACAATTATCAGAACCCACTGAGACACCAGCAGCACTGAGGGAGGATTTAAATCACAAAACATGGCAACTTAGAATTTTTGTTCACAAAAGGACTCTCTCACAGATCTAGTACCAGTATTACATCATTTTTGAAGATAATTGTGGGGAGAGTAGGGCTGTACAGATCAAATAATCCTATTTTCTCTCCCCAGAACCAGGTTGCACTCCACTGCCACTATCTCAGTATATGTTATGTAAATGTCACCTCAGACCTTACCAGGAGTTTGGGGTCAGAGTTTGGCTGCAGAAATAAGCTCAAAAAAGGAGGGACAGGGACGGGCTGCTCATTATCTGTGGAAGATCTTCTTTGTCAGGGACTCACATCCTTCCAACTCAAAACTCATGAGCCCTTTCTTTGCTTTCTTATGTGACTGGCTTCCTTTAAAAGTGGAAGAACAGTCCTGGGTCTCTTAGGCCTGAAAAGCTTTCTCCCTATTTCCCTCTATTCCTAGGCCTTCTCACCACTTGGTATCTATTATTCTCTAAAGTGTGACTGAATTTCCTTGAGTGGCCTCAGAGATTCCACAGTGTGCACTAGAAATCTCTAAGTGTAGATAGTTTGCTCCCACTCAAAAGGAAAATGACAGTACTTAGGAAAAATGACTGTACTTAGGACAGGAGCCCTCAGTAATTGCTGGTAGAAGAGTCAAGAAGTCACTGTGGAAAGTTTGGTAGGCAGGGACAGACAGGGGTTGGGTCAGATTCAGGGATGCACAGTTCTTTTTGGAGATGGGTCTGTGTGTTGATGAATGACTGTGAAGGCTCAGACCTCTGGATGAGACATGGCATGAGCAGATAAATCCTGAGGTTTTCTTAGAGAATGTCTAAAGATATTGATGTGAATTGTCATGGTGTCAAGCTGGGAATAGAGTCATTTTACTAAGGGGATAAAATTTCTGGGTGCATGCTTCATGAAGCAGCCCACATATGGGCAGGGCAAGATGGACTTTCCAGGACCTAAATCCTGCTCTTGGTGTTTTAGAAGACAAGGGAATTGCACCATAAAATGAAAAGAATATACTGTCAAAATTAAAATCTCAATGACATATGGCATCCCATTCCCAATTCTATGTGATAACATTGGCAAACATTTTCTCAGGAAACCTACTGATATGTTCTAAGTAAATTTCACAGAAGTCACAGAGCCCACCCAGGTTCAAATGGAGTGTACACAACCTCCCTCTCTCTACAGGAAGTTCATCTTGGTAGAAATATACTCAGTCAAGACCCCAATTTTCCCTAGTGATGGCACCAATTTGCCACAAGCTGGGCCTCAACATGCATAGGCCTGACTGGACTTGGATTAATTACTGTGGTCAGTAATTTGTCTCCTCAGACACAGGTGCAAGACCATATCACCCAAACCCCCATTGTGGTTCCCAGAACTACTAAATGTTCCACGACCAGTGGGCTGAGTTATGACCCCATGCACATCACTGTGGGTGTATGTGTTTAAAAGGAACCTCACTGCCCATGTCCCGCACTAGCCTGGACTGTATAATCAACACCAGGGCTGTGGGAGGTGAGTTCTTCATTGTTGTAGCATATATGACTATGAATTTTCTTCTGCAACCCTTCCAGTTATTTCTCCCAGTCCAAATAGTAGCAGGATCCCTAAATAGTTAAAACTTCAAGCCCCTGTGACTGGTAACTGCTCAGTGGATCTTGCACTAGGATTCTAACCTGTTTTTCCAGAAGCTTGCCATGGCATCTATCTTCCCCAAACTGCCTATTCTCCCCAATATCAATAAGACTTTCCTGCCTTGCAGAAAACATCTGTTCCTAGGATCTGTTTCCTATCCTTTTGGTTCCTGAGTAATTCACTTCATTTCTTGTAAAGTAGCTTCTTCCCCCTTCTGCATATAGACATGCCCCATAAAAGAACCCCTTTTGGTGTTGAGTGTGAATGTCAAGGCTGGGAAGTGCCATCTCTCCTCCCACTACCAAGGATGAGGACTAGGCCAGGGCTAGGCCTTCACATGGCTCATCTGTCCCTTCTATTCAAACTTATATGTGGTGCTGGAGTTTGTAGGTATATGTACAGAGACTTGAGTCTTTGGACTATCCATGTGCCAGATGGGCTTGGAACCTCGGCAGAGCAGCAACTCCTACTCTACATCTCATTGCGCTCACCCAGGACAACTGGTGGAGAGATGATGGACAATGGCCTTCCGAGGGAATGGAGAGAGTCTGAAGCTGCAGGCAGGATAATCCCATCCATCTTCCCCATGGGATATAAGCTCCCTCTCAATTGGAGGTGGGTGGATATCACCACCCCAGACTCCTCAGGACGGGGGGAAGAGCTATGAACTAGAGTGAACTTACTGGTATTCTACTATAGACATATTGTGATTCAAGTAATGGGAGAAATTACAACATTGATGTGGACCCAGTGGCCACTGGAGGCTCTGGGACAGGGAGAGGGAAAAGCAGTTGTGTTGGAGAAGATGCTGAGAGTCAGAGCATAAAGGGTTAAGCATTCAAAAAGCATGCTTGCTGGCAAAGAAACATTAGTAAATGTCTCCAAGGACTCTGCATATTGCACACGTCAGTAGGAGGAAGCAGAGTGGAATGAACCCACCACTAAGAAGTTATTGTATAAATTCCTAAGAAAAACTATCTAGAAATACAGGAACCGGCAGCTCTTCTACATGCCAAGCAGAGGAAATAGTGAAGGACCCCCTATTTTTGTTATCAGCTTTGTAGTATAAAAAGCAGCTTCAGCCTAAATAAACTTGCCTGCATTCCTCATGGAGTGAGGTCCCCTGATCCCAATCTTCTTTGGATCGTTCCCGGCACCGTCAAACTCCACGTTGAATTACAACACAGTTGTAATACAGGTGCTTCTTCATGACTTGGGAATTGTCCTGAGTGACATTGCAACAACAGATATAGGCCATTTTATATCATCATATAACATGCAGAACTATGTGGGAAAGAGTGTGGTCTACAATGTGAACTAGGTATATGCTTAATGGCAAAGCCCCAGGATGTGTTTATCAATTGCAATTAATTGCCACACTAATAAAGGATGTTTATGTGGGAGGTTGTGGGAGGTGTGGGAGGTAGGACATATGGGAATCCCTATATTTTTTTGTGTAACATTTATGTAATCTAAGTATCCTTTTTAAAAAAATAAAGAAATGAGGACTTATTATCAGAGGTATTAAGTTAAGATGAAATGAAGGGTTGTTGTTTCAAAAGAAACTTTAAAGGCACTTTAACTGGCTGGCTATTTCTACTGAGAAGTACAAGCAATTTAAAAGATTAGTTATTATTGTGATAATAGTCATGTAAAACAATTAGAGGAATTTATTACAAAATCTTTTTTTTTTTTGGTAAAAAATTGTTCTTTGTTCTTTTGACAGAAATCCTTCCAAATAAACACCTACAAGGAATTCAAGGAAAAAAAAAACATCTCTTGATTATACTATTATTATAATTATTCCTCAGACAGAAACAGTTTCCTTACGAAATCACTGAATCAAGTCAGTGAAAATAAAAGGAGAACCTGAAACTCACTGTACCATAAAGTAAGTGCTCAAAGATGGTGAGATAACAAAAAGGCACAGGAACAACTTTAAGTGGTTCCCAGCAACCATGTCAGGGGTAGTATGAGCATCAAAATAACTAAAGATAGGAAAAAAATAGGAATTTTGTGCTCACAGTGATAAACATAAATAAGAAATGAAGGAGAAAGGAAAGCTCTATCTTACAATAGAATGCCCACTAACTAGTGGAGAGGCATGATTGAGCTTGAAAATCATATTTTGCAAACATTATGGTAATAATTATCTCAGTCAAGAGTTACCAGGAAGCCGATGTGGCTTAAGTGATTGGGCTCCTCTCTATCATATAGGAGGTCCAGGGTTCAATTCCCAGGGCCTCCTGGTGAAGGCACGCTCTCCCATGAGTTGGGCTCACCTGAGAATTGAGCTGACCCAGGCAGAGTGCTGGCCCACATAGAGTACTGGCCTGTATGGAGAGCTGGCAAGCAAGATGGTGCAACAAAAAGAGGCACAGGGGAAAGACAATGAGAGTTGCAGCAGACCTGGGAGCTGAGGTGGCACAGGAGATTGAGTGCCTCTCTCCCACTCTGGAAGGTCCCAGGATCGGTTCCCGGTGCTGACTAAAGAGAAGACAAGCAGACACAGAATGACATGTAGCAAATGGACACAGAGAGCAGAAATGGGGGGCGGGGGATAAATAAGGAAAAAAAGTTACCTATGCATCCTGAAATCAATGCATGCTAAAACTACAGGTTAAAATTTGAGAGCTACCGTGATATTCATATAGTCTCAAATATGTCCATGCAAAATACTTATTACAAAAATAAATAATAACTCTATGAAGAAGCCTGACAGACTACACTTCGGCCAAAGGATTATTTTACCACCATGAGTAACAGGGCAGATGGATACCATGCATTCCCTCACTCCCCAATATAATATACAGGGAAGACCATATTATCCCTTCAGTGGTATTCCTACCAAAGATATACCTACATCCAATCATAGGGAAACATTCGAGAAACTCATAATGAGCCATATCCTTCACAAACATTAAGTTTCTGAAAATCAGGGAAAGACACACACTACTCCTGATTGAAGGATTCTAAAGAGACATGATGACTAAATGCAATGTTCCATTGTGGACTGTGGCCTTCAGTTGTAAAGGACGTAACTGGACATTTGGTAAACCCTGAAAGGAGGTGAAACTTGAATGAATGGTAGTGATGTTTCATGTTAATTAAAACTAATTAATGGGTGATTTTTTTAATGTAGGAGAGTCTTGATTAGAAGGACAAACTCTTAACATATTTGGGGGTGATGAGGTAACAGTTTGACAACTTGCTTAGAATGTTCAGAAGAAAAAGTTCAGGGAAAAAAAGAGAGGTTGGGATATACAGAGCAAAGACTGTAAAATGTTAACTTTTTAACCCTTATATGAGAGAAAGGCAAATGAGTTTTTGTTTGTACCATTTTATTCACTGAGTTCTTCACTAATTCTCACTAAGTTTAAAATTATCTCAAAGTGAAAAGTTTAAAAATATAAGTGATTACTATTTACATTAAACTACAGCTAAACTAAATGCCTGCCAATAGTTTAACCTTCAATGTAATAAGGGATATTATTATTATTATTAAATAGGTTTAACCCCAGCCAATGGGAACCAAAAATATCCTGTTTTCTAGGCAGATGCCTGGATCCCAACAATCAGGAAGGGACAGCACTGGCCAATGGGATCCTGGGCTGTTCGGTTTCCCAGCAGGTAAACAAAGGTGTGTCATATTAGAGTTAAATTCTGGCAGCCCAAAGCTTAGGTTGGAAATTAGAAAATTACAGTCTCCCACCACTCACCTTTCCTGAGGTTTAAAACACAGGTCAAAATTGAGCCCTACCTACTGCCATGAGAGCCTACTTTACAGACACACATAGGCAACGAGCCCCTTCACCATACTTATGGGGGTCCCCCAAGGCTGGAGCCCCCACTGCAGATGCCCATTTTTCCAAACCTCACACTGAGGGTGGAGCTCTCCTGCAGGTCTGCAGGATCATCTGGCCCTACATAGATGTCCAGCCTCTCTCCAGGACCCCCTCTTCCCTCTGCACCAGCCCTGATGCCCACCCAGTGCAGACCCCCAGCCAGAACCTGAACCCAAGCTGTGGTTGAAGGACCTGCCCTGATAGTCTTAGGTGGGGACTGAGCTTGAACTGTATGGCCAGTCTCCAAAGCAGGCAGCAGGCTTTGTGGCCAGCAGTAAGTGGAAGCCACCGTTACTAGTCTAGACCCAGTCTCAGGCAATGAAGGGGCAGGCTCTTGGCAACCTTGGGTTGCCAAAGAGACAGCAGTTTGAATCAATGGCTGCTTAGATCAGGGGTTGCAGGTGCCCTGACCAATAGGAAATGCAATTGATAGTAGGCACTAAGTACTGGGTATACTAAGTACCAGTTACAGTACTAGGCAGAAACTGTAAGTAAATAGTAGTAAGTAAGCATAGAAGAGAAGAGTTAGACAACGGCATTCCCTTCCAGTCTGCACAGGCAGGTGAGTATCTGGCCCCTTCACCACTCCAGTTTTGCACTAGATGGGAAAGCCAAGACAGAGACTGTGAACTTGTAGAATCAGGTATAGGTGAGGAGGGGGTGAGAAGCCCATTGAAAGCAGAGCCCCAAAGAAAGTCTGTACACTGAGCCCACTTCCTGCTGTCCCTCCTTA
>JAQZBX010099514.1:0-11437 GCA_029593785.1 Cabassous unicinctus
ACTTCCCAAACTTATCAAAATGCATGAATAGGCACATCCAAGGAGCTCACAGAACACCAAATAGGATAAACCTGAAGACAAATTCACCCCATCACATATTGATTACAATATTCAATGCAAAGGACAAAGAGAGAATTCTGAAAGTTGCAAGAAAAAAGCAACATTTGATGTACAAGTGAGTCCCAAATTCTGAGTTCTCAACAGAAATCATGGGAACAAGAAGTCAGTGGGTTGAAATAATTCAAGTGCTGAAAGAAAACAACTGCCAGCAAAGAATTTTACATCCAGTAAGACTCTTTTCAAATATGAGAGAATTATACATTCTCAGATAAACGAACACTGAGGATGTTAATCACCAGTAGATTTACCCTTCAAGAATTGCTAAAGGGAGTTCTTCAGACTTAAATAAAAACACACTAGATAACTGTTCAATGAAGCATAAAGAAATAACAATAAGTTTGGTAATCATAAATGCCACCATTATTGTACTATATGATTTGGTATGTAACATCACTTTTTATTTCCCATAGATGCTAAAATGCAAATGTATAAGGTTAATAATAAATCTACGTTTTTGGGGGCATATAACATACAAAGGTATAAGTGGTAACAAATTTTTAAAAAGTGTTGTGGGGTCAGAGGGGTTCATGCATGCTATTGAAATTAAATTGGCATCAAACTAAATATGATTGTCATATAATTACATTGTTATATTTTAACCTTACAGTAACCACAGGAAAATAGATGAAAATATACCCAGATAGAAATGAGATGGCAGTCAATATGTTGCAACATGCACAAAAAAGCAAAGAAATATAAAAGTATGCATTAATGAAAATGAGGGATGAAAAAGGTATAGGTCTTACAAAGGCTAAACAGAAAACTGGCAGAAGAAAGTCCTGTATTATAAATACTGGCTTTAAATGGAAATTGATTAAACTCTCCAGACAAAAGGCAGAGATTGGCTGAATGGATACAAAAAATGAACCATCTATATGCTGTCTGCAACAGACTCATTTTAAATTCAAAGATACAATTAGGTTGAATGTGAAAGGCTGGAAAAATTATACCATGCATGTATTAACCAAAAAAGAGCTGGGGTGGCTATACTAATATGAGATAAAATAGTCTTTAAGTGAAAAACAGTTATGAGGGACAAAGGTAATCATTAGATACTGATAAATGGGACAATTAAATAAGACGATGTAGCAGTTATAAATATATATGCACATAAAAGCAAAGCCCCAATATACATTAAGTAAATACTGACAGATTGGAAGGGAGAAATTGATGGTTTTACATTAATCCACAAAACAACTCCTAAAATTAATAAATGAATTCAGCAAAATGGTGGGGTACAAGATCAATACCCCAAAATCAGTAGTGTTTCTATAAACAAACAACAATTGAAAGAAGAATTCAGAGCAAAAAAAATCCTATTCACAATTTCAAATAAAAGAATCAAATATCTAAGAATAAATCTAACCAAGGATGTAAAGGACTTGTAAACTGAAAACTACAAAACATGGCTAGAGGAAAATAAACCTTAAATTAATGAAAGGACATTCCATGTTCATGTATTGGAAGACTAAATATTATTAAGATATCTAATAATATCCAAAACATTTTATAGATTCAATGCAATCCCTAGCAAAATCCCAACAACCTTGTCTGAAGAAATGGAAAATATTATCATCACATTTAAATGGAAGAATAAGAGGTCTCATATAGCCAAAGGTACCTTGAAAAAGAAGAATGAAGTTGGAGGACTCACACTTCCACATTTTAAAACTTATCACAAACCACCATAATAAAAACTATATGGTGTAAAGCATTCTTTGCTCCTGCAGTAATCCTAAGTGCTGCTTTGCATTTGCATTTACATTTTACACCTTCTAATTCTAGCTGGATTTTTTTTCAAATGCCACTTGTTTTCTTTATACCTAGTCTATGAAGTTTTCATAGTATTCAGTTAGTCATATAATTCAAGATGCTACCCATGTAGACACACTGTATTTTTAAGGTGGGCAAGTGCGATTAATGATGAACCATTTTAAAGGGAAGGTTATTTGAAACCTCCAATTTGATTATTGGGTGGATTTTCATGCTTTTTTAAGTATTTATTAGCATAATACCAGGTCATACTATTTTACTGTCTAATGCATTAGCAATTTGTGTTTTGATGGAAATTATTACAGAATTTAAAGATTTGATGAAATAAGATGTAGCAGAATTTTTGTAGCAAGTTTCTGGTAAAAGGGTTTTTTGCAAGTCTCAGGTCTTGCTGCACTTTTATTTTGTTAATATTTATTCCAGTTACTTTAATTCAGAAGCATTCTGTTCAAGTAAGAGCAGCACTTGTGAAAGGAAAAAAAAAAACATGTTCTTAGTAGCCTACTAATTTGTACAACTTAATTAAGATTTTAGCCATCAGTGAGTCTGACAAAGAAAATTTATTTTTGTTCAGCATTAAAATGCTTCCATAAGATCAAGTCTTTTATTTTAATCTTAATGTAGATGGAGAAATAGACGGCAACCTCAGTATGATAGGAACTGCCACTTTAAACAGTTTAGGTCTTAAAGAGAAAACCAATCTAATGCCAAGGGGAGAAAAATGAGCTGATACTGTAGCAGCTCCTATGGCCCCATTCCCTGCAAAAAGAAACACATTGCACCAGATTTGCTCATTTTACAGATATCTTGGAGTTCTATAGTTTAAAGCAGCTTGTGAAATTATGTAAGCAGACTCAATTTTGTTTACCTTTCTCTAAGTTCTTAATTTTTGCTGTATAGCATTGGCAAAAAATATGTACAAAATTGACCTCTGTTCTTATTTCCTATTGTGAGCATTATAAATGATAAGCTCCTTTGTAAAACCTTGCACTCAGATCAAATATGTATCACAGCACAGCCCAACAATAGTTAATATTTAGCTGTGGGGACCACAGGAGCTGTTTTGAAGATGATGGAACTGCACTAGAGTTGAAACTGATGGCTATGGGGTTAATTGTGTTTCTGAACTTTAATTTCACCTATGACTATTTTTTTTGTTGTTTTATGTCCTTTCATGACTTGATTTTTCTCATATGCCAATGTATTTGTAGGTTTACTGGACTTTGTTTTCAGGGACTGGGGTGGTAATTTCTTATTTTCTCATTTTTTGATTGTTTCAGATATGGTGCTATTCAGTAGGTATCTTCAGTGTCAGGTCCCACAGCTGAATGTCATTGTTAATATAATTATTACTTGTAATCACATTGTAAGCTTGAATTTGGGTTTATACCTGCATCTTTTGTACTTTGTACATTTGGTTCTTCAACGTTTTGGTTTCAGTCATATATACTTAGTTTGTAGATTAAATAGACTTCATCAACTATGGCCTCTTTGGATTTGAAGTTTAATTTAGAATTGTTTTAAGCAGATGTTTTGCATTTGACTTCAATTTACACTAGTTTGAAATAAATTATTTAATTTTTGAATTCTGGAATTTTTAGCACTTACTGTAATTTGTAATATAGCTGCTGTGAAATACTTGAATAAAGATGACAAGAAAAAAAAAACACACATGGTACTGAAAATGGGCAGACATACAGATCAATGAAATAGAACTGAGAGCTCAAAAATGAACCTTCACATTTATGGCTAACTCATTTTTTGTGTGTGATTCGTTAATTTATTTTCTTGATTTGCACAGTTATTGGTATAAGACTGTTGATCAAGTATAATGTTTTTTAAATGAAGACACAGGTATTCAAACACATCACTTAATTATGGAATAAAATATATTAAATGAAATATTTGACCTTAAATCAATGGTGAAAGAGGTATAGGAAAAATTTAATTAAATAAAATCATATATGATGAATTTTCTCTAAATACCGGATATTAATTCTATTTTCTTCATTCACTTAGTCATTTATTCAACTGACATTTATTCTACAACTATTGTATGTGAAGCAGAAATCAGCAAGATAAAATTATCACTATCATTATTAATTGAAAATAAAGGTTAAAAAGCATTTCCTTAAAAAGCATGATGATTTTTAAAAGTGCCACATAACTTGTATAACAGATACAGTAAGAAGCTCTTATGGGAGAATAGAGAAGGTGCATTAAGATCTGTTGCATGAAGAAAGGATTTTGGTGTTGGGAAGAGAAGTTGAGAAAATTTTCGAAGAGAATATGGTTAACTAATTTTTATCAAGTTGGCAAAGATTATTCAATTGGGAAAAAAGGGAACTGAAATACAGAAGCAGGACAAAAACAAATGGAAACCCAAATATCACCATTCTTCCTGGTAAAAGACAGGGTGTGGATATATGGGGAATTCAGCTTTCAGCAAAGCCCTGCCATGAGTCTACTCTAAAAGTACACTCTTTATTCTGTACCCCTCCACCTCTTCTAACCCCCCACCTACCTCTCATTCCCAACATTGTGCCACTAGCCATATCAATCTATCTTTCATTCATGAGTGGCCCACCCTCTGTCCACCCCTGAATGACCTCCTATGGCCTCCCCATTGACCACCCCAAGCTCCAGGATCCACCCAAAACCCTCCCCTCCACTACAGTCCCTGCCCTGCACCCACCTGAGCAGATGATAGTGGCTGTGTTTCCTGGGGTACAAGTGGGGGCTCCCAGGGTGCTTTCTGGGTAGCACCACAAATTGGGCTCCATGCCCATCAGCAAAACACATTGGGCCAGATGAGACCATTGCCTCCTACAAAATGGCTTTCCCTGGGTGTGACCACAACCAGCTGAACTGGTGGTAGAAGATGGTGGTGTCTGCTTGGTCCCAGTGGGCAGCACAGAAGTGTACCCAGGGTCCCTGTACCTGGAGCTCCATGTTCTCTGCACAGCCACTGCTGCCATTGAGCAGCTGGAACTTGGGGATAGAAGGGGGTTCAGAGTCACTCCATCTGCAGATCTGGAACAGGTCCTTAGTGGGAGTACAGGTAAAAAGCCCAAACCCTGACAGGGGTGGCAGGCACAAAAGAGCACAAAGTTGAGAATCCTGGGTGTGTGATGATCTCTGCATATTCTGCCTGCATGTCCTCAGCTCTCAAGACCCTTATCTGGGGGGTCACTGAGGGTCTGGTTCTCATCATTAGACAAGTCCCAGGATTCTTTGCACACACATGCCCAGTCTGGACACTGAACAACTCCATACCACCAGCCAGCACAAAAGGAGTTGGACTTCATGCATTCAGCTCTGGGGAACTAGGCACAGCAAGGCCAAAAAATGGGGAGAAAAAAAGCAGCAGGAGGAAAGACAGGCCTTCCACTCAGTATATTCCCACTGTGCACGAGGCAGCACGTGGCCAAGGGAGCATCCACTCCTGGTTAAATGATGGACAATGATGGTTATGGACATGAGATGGTGAGTTCCCCCCTGCCTGACTGTCCACCTTCCTCATAGAGCAGAGCAAGTCATATATACCCGTTCTTGGAGACCCCAACAATTACAGCCCAGATTCACCCCAAGCACCTAAGCTGGGTATCCAGGCTGGGTCCACACAGCTCTGGCACCCAGGCTCCAGTGGGCAATCAAACAGCAGGGACTCATTGCCCACACACTGAGAGGCCTCCATCCAAATGAGCCTAAAGCCTCAGCCAAAGTGAGCAGCTCCCTGGCATGGAGACAGCCGAGCTGGACTACAGCTCCCAGCAGATGATGTGGGCTATGTCTAGCTCCAGGTCAGCATCACAAACAGTGCCCCAGCTCAGACCTCCCCTTCCCTCCAGGTGCCCTTTGTAAGGGTACTCCCCACCCACCAGCTGGGCCTCTGTGTACTATGAGCAGACCCCAGGGACAATCTTCTCAGGAATGCTCTGGGGCCAGGGCAGGCTTTGTGCAGTTCTGAGGGTGAATCAGCTTCATCTCAGCCCTGTCCTTGAGTCCCACAGGGATACAGGGTGCAGGACAATCAGTTGCCACCTAGCTTGGCATAGCCCAGTGGTTTCAGAGCCAGGCACCTGGGGGTCTGTAGGACAAGGAGAACCCTCCCATCTCCTTGACATCTCTCTTGGGTCCTGGCTCCCACCCAGGTCTGGATACTTTGGATTCAACAGCAAACACTTATCCAAGGACAGTCAGCTTCCACCTTGGACCCCACCCAACTCTGGGAGACATTGGTCACCTCAACTGCACCCTCCAGCTTAGATGAGTGCAGTCCCAGCCTCAGCTCTGTGGCCTTTAGTGGCCTGGATCATCCTTTAACCTTGAAGCACTTTTCTTGGGGGGCCACTAGCTCCATCTTCCCAGAGGGACTATAGTGGTGAGGGGTCAGGCTGGTATGAGCCTCTGGGGAAGAAAGAGAGGTTTACAAATTCTGCAGCACAGGGCACAGAGACACAGGCTGTTCTGGACCATGCACTGTGGAGATCCATAGAATTGCCTCAACAACCACTTACTGGGGAGATAGAGTTCCATTCAAGCTCACAGCAATGGCACTGTGACATTACCCCCAATCTCAAAAAATCAAGACCTTGAAAATACATCAGGCTGTGGTGTCCCTACCTGAATATGCCACCTCAGTGTGCAATGGGAGTCCCACAAAGTTCATATTAAGCCTGCAAGAGAAGATGCAGGAATCTGCCACTCAGCAGGCCACAGCCTACTGTCACTTGTTCCCCAGGACTTCTCTGACATGAGCTCTGGACCCCTGAAAAGCTGGGCTTCACCCAAGCTGTTTCCCAAAAACATTTGCCTCCTCCTTGTACAATTCACACATCTAGAAGGAGTCACCAGGATTCAATAGATCTTATTGATTGAATCCAGCCTTGACACCTGGGTCTGAGCCTTCCTTCCTGCTCCAGGGGGCTGCCTATTTAATCTTTAGATAGGTGATCTTTTTCCAAAAGCTACTTCAAGTTACTTGATAAAATTTCATTGTATTACTTTTTTTTCCCAAAAAGTACTACATAAGACTATAAATATGTCATTCTCTTTCAGCTGTAATGTTCTTAAAATTATTCTTGAATGTACTGTGATGTCAATAAAACTCTTTAGTTCATTAAAAAGAACACGGGTCCTGGCAGGGAAGGGCTGCAGAGTCCCTGACAAACCCACTAGGACCAGTTGTCACTGCCACACACCTGCAAACACAGCTGCTCAGTGGTCCCCAAATCCCCAAGGAGCATTCCACAACAAGGCTTCCCTGGCCTGTCAGTTGAGCCCTTGTATCCAGGACAACTCCATCTTCTGGGATCTCAGCAGGAAAGTGGGGGCCCCAGGGCAGGGCTACGGTTGAGCTGTCTCCAGATCATGGAGGCTTCTGCCAGACACCAGCAGTCCCCCCACATAAGCCCTGTAATCCACATTGCTTAACCAGGAGCCTTGGGATTCTGCCCTCCTGGACCTTTGGAGCAAGAACACAGCAAAGCAGGCTGGATATAGAAAGATTTCCTTTAGCATTTATGAGGATTTAAGAGTTAAGCTTCAATTTAATGCAAATCCCCAACTTTATACCAAATTTCCCTTCCATTATTACTCTTCATTTTGGCCAATTCAGTTGCTTTAATAAAATGAAAAGTTAGTAAAAATGTGTCAAAAGCAATCAGGTAATAGGGAAAGGGTGATGACTGGTGCTTGGGCTGTCCCTGGATAAAGACCTGCGGCCTGCAGCAGACACTCAACAGGGGGAAGGGCCAGCAGTCCAGGAGAAGAGACCACAGCCGTGGAGCAGACAGTACCATCCCTGATCACCTCTGCAGTAGTCAGCCTGGGCCTGCAGTCTCAGGGAGATGGTGTGTGTGGTCTGCTCACAAATAGACAGTGGACCCAATCCAGCTGTTCCAACATCCTTGAAGGAAGCCAAGGAGCGCTCACATGTCTTTGGGTGTATCAGAGACCTCATCTGCCACAGGGGTGCAAGCTCATCCCCAAACATTCTCAGGTGGGCAGAGAGGGCCAGTGGGTTTCCTGCAAGCGGATGTGAGGTGCCATGTGCCTGTCTTCAGTGAGGCCTGAGCTCTATGGCTGCGGTGCACCAGAGTCCAGGGCTCAGCAGAAAGACAGTGCTGGTATGAGCTCACATGGAAGGCGTGATTGAGTACTGGGGTTGCTCCAAACTTATGTGTGCCAGAAATGGACAGATGCAGTATTTAATCAATATCCTAAATTTCCCATAGGAATGGGGCTTATGGCCACCACCAAAGACTCACACTCCTCTCACTGGGAGGATGTCTGTCCTCAGGAAATCAGCCAATATTCAAGGAGAGAATATTAAATAAATTTTGGGACAGGCACACAATGGAACATGAGGCCATCATTAAAAATGATAGTATACATGAGGAAATTATAGACAAGCCAATAGGAAGAATTAAGTTAAAAACTCAGCAAATCAATAGAAAGCATGCTGTGCTGCATTCTGTAAAAGATGCTTTCTTTTGTTCATTTCTGCAAAGAAAAGTCCTCAGTAGACATAAGCCACAAGGTTAAAAAGGTTCATTTCTGGGACACAGAATGTTAAATGATCTTTCATTTTCTTCTTGTATCTTATCTGTACTTCCTACATGTTCTAAAATAAACATGCATTACTTTTCTAAACAGAATAATTTCAATAAATCAAAAATATACCCAGGAGGGGCTACATAATTTGTGGGGCTCAGTGCAAGTGAAAATGCTGAGCCCTTTGATTAAAAATTATTAAGAAATTCAAGTTGGCAATTGTGGAGTGTGGACCCATGTGAGCAATTTCATGATGAAACTGGCTCTGGATATATCAGATGAAATGTTACAGAGAGAAGCACCAGGGCTGTCAGTCTAGCAGGGAGGTGTGGCGGGGTTGTGTGCAAGTCAGAGGGGGAGACACAAAGGTTCTGAAGGGATGGAGATGGGCCCTGAACACAGTAGGACATCCCACAGGCATCACCCACAAAATCTGTCCTGCATCTCCACAGTGAAGTCTCCCTACCATATGGCAAATGAATTTGTTTATATTATACTGATGGAGTTGTTGGTTATTTGGCAAAATTTCACAAGTATTTGCTCAGAAGAAAGCTGGTGGCAGTTGTGCTGCAGGGTAATTTGACACTCAGAGGGAGGGGAAATGAGAAACAGCCTAGGAAATGAGGATGGGGGAAAGGGGTGGTTAAGCCAGAGTCCTGCAGCCTGGAAGATGAGGATGAGTCCAGAGAAGCAGGGTAGATAATTATCAGGTTCAGGATGCTATTGCTGTCTGAGCACACACAGGACCTCAGCTTCCAGCCTCCCTACACATCCTGGCCTCCAGATTTCTGATTGGTTGTCTCCAAGTCCTAAATACTGATCACCCCATTTTGAGCACCCTTTTTGCCAGTGCCTGCGAATCCATGGAGGCTGCTACACAGGGATGGCCATGCGATGCACGATGTGGACAATTGGATGGACCACTAGAATTCCACCTCCTGCCAGGACTTTCAGCCACTGATCCCCAAAGCCAACTTGAGGGCTAGGAGGCAGCAGCAGTCCAGCACTTAGTGTTGGTGACCCCATTCCATCCATTCATCACCTGGCTTTGGCTCTGTCCTCTGCTGTCAAGTCCCCATAAATACAGTGGTGTTGGCTGAGGAACAGACAGGAAAGCAGTGAGTAAGACAAAGGGACAGAAGAGGGTCAGGTAGTGGAAAGCACAGGGTCAGGAAGGAAAAATCAGAGGGTCAGGCAGAGGAAGACAGAGGGTCTAGTAAGGGAAAAACAGAATGTCAGGCAGGGGAAGAACTGAGGGCCAGATAAATGGAGAACAGAGGGTCAGATAAAGGGAAGGCAGAGAGTCAGACAGAAGGGTGGAAGATAAGGTAAGAGGAGGGCAGAGGTTCAGTTAGAGGAATAGCAAAAGATCAGGTAGAGGACAGGCAGAGGGTCAGGTAAAGTGAGAACATAGGGACTGCTAAGGGGAGACAGGGGCCCGGCAGAGGAAGGGCAGAGGGTCAGGTAGAAGAAGGGCAGAATGTAAGATAAGGGGACAGCAGATCATCAGTTATGGGGAAGTTAGAGTCAAGAAAGGGAAGAACAGCGGGTCAAATGCATGGATATCAGAGTGTTAGTTAGGGGAGAGGGTCAGGTGAGGGATGTGCAGAGTTCAGGCAGGGGGAGGGTAGAGAATCAGGTGTGGGATGCAAGTGGGTCAGGTAGAGAAAGGGCAAAGGCACAGATAATGGGAAGGCAGAAGGCCAGGTAAGGGAAAAGCAGAGCATCAGGTAAGGGAGGTTGAAGAGTCAGGTAAGGGGAGAATAGAAAGTATGGTAAGTAGAGATGAGAGAGTTAGGTAGGGTGAGAATAGAGAGTTAAGTATGAGGAAGGCAGAGAGTCAAGAAGGGGGAAGGCAGAGGGTTGGGTAGGTGGAGTTCATAGAGCCAGGTAAGGGAAGGGCAGAGATTCAAGAAAACATGGGCAGATGGTCAGGTAGAGGAAAGGCAGGGGACAGGTAGAAGTAGGCAGATGATCAGGTAAAGGGAGGTCAGAGGGTCAGGTAGGGGGATGGCAGAAGGTCTGGTGATTGGAGGGCAGGGGACTGGTAAGGGGACAGCAGAGGGTCAGGTAGGGGAAGGGAAGGGTTTCAAGTAGAGAAAGGCCAGAGAACAAAGGAAGGGGACAGCAAAGCATCAGTAGAGAGTTAGAAAAGGGGAGAATAGTGGGACTCCTGTATGGATATCTGAAGGTATGTTACAGGGAGGGAAGAGGGTCAGGAGAGGGAAGGGGTGGGGTTAGGTAGGGGGAGGGAAAAGGGTAAGGTAATGTGAGGGCAGAGGGCCAATTAGGGAGAGGACAGAAGTCAAGTAAGGGGTAAGCAGAGGGTCAAGTAGGGGGAGGGTAGAGGGTCAATTAAGGGGTTAGTAGAAGGTCAGATCAGGGGAAAATAGAGGGTCAGGTCAGGCGAAAGCCAAGGGTCTGATATGTGGAATGAAGAGAGCTTAAGGTCAGTATTGGGAATTTAATCATGTCACCTTGGAGGACTGGGCAGATGCAGCCCAAGAGGGCCTTAGGAGAGGCAGGAAACAGGGGACAAGTGTACTGCATCATCTAGAGGTTATAGGCTTGCCTGGTGACAAGAAGTGTTTGGAAACATAGAAGCAGCCAATTTGGGCCATGGAGGGATGGTGGAAGGAAGTGAAAATTAGGAACCGAACCCTGGATAGCACCAGGTGTTCCAGGGTGGGCAGCCCAAACCAAAGACAAGAGTTTCTGTCCAAGGTTTCTGGAGCTGGGGTGGGTGGTGGGGAGGCCATCAGGGACCTGATAAAGGGGACTTGCAGGCCTGGGCAAGGTTATTGGACTTTATCTCATGGGCACTGGGAAGCCATGAAAATCCTTGAGTGTGGATATCATAAAATGATATTTATGTGTTTATAAAATTGTTCTAGCCTCAGAGTGGACATGAGATGTAGGAGCCCAAGAGCAAAACAAAAAATCCAGTTAGGAAGCTGGTGCAGAAGCCCATGCAATGATGATGCCT
>JAQZBX010099515.1:0-11464 GCA_029593785.1 Cabassous unicinctus
TTCATTATTCTGGCCCTGCCTGGAGGGGCGGGAGGGAGTCCCCTATAATTCTGTGGAGTGGAAGTGAAAGCAGGGGGAGGCAGCTTGCAGAGGGCTGGGGGCGGGGAACGGGGTGGCACAGCCGCAGAGGGGGCTGGGAAGCCGGGACGTGCAGGAAACGCTGGGCAGTGGGGCCGTCTGGCTTCCTGTGCCGTCTTCTCTGGGTGCCCCCACGTTACCTCCCCTCTTCTTCCTACGTCCCTCCTCTTCCTTCTCTGCCTGGGCCTCGGCATTACCTGCCGCGTTCCATTGTGAGGCTAGAGCTCCAGGGCTCAGGGTTCACCCAGGAGCTGAGGGCAGAGGCAGGGCCTGTCTTGGGGCAGGTTAAGTTTTTTTCACTACAGACCCCCTCCTTCCCTCGACTCCCCTCAGGTGCCCGGGGTGGGGGATCCTTGAAATCAGTGGCTGGAAAGCGGAGAGGAGCCCTGGCTCTCTGCCCCCAAAAGAGGCCCCCAGGCCAGCCCTGCCTACTCATTTCCAAGCCCGCAGAAGCCCCCATGGAGACCTCACCAAGACCCTGGGCCACTCCTCCTGGAGGTCCCCACCCCCAGGCCTGGGTCACCCTTCACCCAGAGACACGAGGCATCCTGGACGGGGTGGGAGAGGCCGTCAGTAGAAGGTCCAAAGGGGGCTCTCCATGCAGCTGGAGGAAACCACCCTCAAGCGCCCGTCCTTGGGGACCATCGACTCGTGCGCTCGTGCCCACAGCTCCCGTGGCTGGTGAGGTGTTCTGATAACTGGGTCCCACGCACACGTTCTGGAAAAATCTGTCAATAAATAAGTCCACTTAATTGGCAGCATCTTTAAAACGCACTCGCGAACTTTCCCTCTCCATGCTAAGGAAACCTGCTGGGAAGTGAACCATCAGCCAATTTGTGTTTTTTAAACAAAGGATTTGCCTAAAAGGAGACACACCTGTTAGCAGCGTTCTACCTCTACTGTGATCATTCTACCAGAGGAAAGGATGTTGGAGTTGTGGGGGCATCCAGATTGGGCAGAAACATAGCAGTGCCTTTGATTTCCTTGGTGCTTCATGTTTATCACTGCTTTGCATCCTCCCATCATGCTGGGAGGTGGGCTTGCAGGTGGGATCTAAGTAGAGTTCCCCCCCTTCTGGAGACGAGGACACTGAGGGTCAGGGAGTAAGGGGCTTCCCCCAGATTGCACTGTGTAAGCGTGGCAGAGAACGCCCTAGAATGTCTCTGGATTTTGCATGCACACGCTCGCACGCAGGCAGGCATGCACACGCACAAGCAGGTGTGAATGCACACACACATGCAGGCGTGAATGCACACACAGTGGCACCTGTTGTTAATACCTGGGGAGTGCTTGTTTCTCGCTGTGCATTTTTGGTCATACATCTGCACAGACCTGCAAATGCACAGCTCTTGGTGGTGGTGGTGGCTTCCGTGAGTCCAGGGCTTTCTGGAAATATCTCCAGTGGCCATTTGCAGGAGTGAGGTCTGCCGGAGATGGCAGGAGGAGGTCGGGGTGGTATTTGGGGGGCGGGGAGGGAGAGGTGGGGCATGCTAGGTCTGCTCTCACCACGGAGGGTTCAAGGCACAGGCAGAGCTCCATCCCATGCTGGGAGAGCCTCCCAAGAGGGAAAGGAAGGAATTTCAGTGAGCAGCTGAAGTGACAGAAGAGCCATTAGCAATAGCATACGCCTGAAACACACAAAAGCACGCGTGCGCATGTGTGACAGAGCAGCCCACAGAGGCAGGGAGGTGGTGTGAGGAAAAATGAAATCACGGGTAATTGCTTCGCTGCCGTGGGGCTGTTCCCTGCTAATTTATGGTGCTAGGACGACTCGGGATGCTTTCTTCCTCTCCAGCTTGGGTGATTCGCTCTCTCAACACCAGCAGCCATAATTACCCACATTTAACTGAGGGCTGGTAAACCCTATTTGTCTAGCAGTATGCAAGTATAATTGCTGTAAATTAAATAAGTCTGCATCGTAACTGGGCCGCAGCCTGATCTGCGTGAGCGTGGAGAAGGGCTCCAGTCTCCTTTCAACCTGGCGCCCGTGCCCTGCGGAAGCCCCTGGCCCGCCACTGCCGGTCTGCACCTGGGGTGACCCGCCCTCCACCCCGGCTTGCCTGCACCATGCCCCCCTCCACTTCGGGGGCAGTATCTGCCCTCATGAATCTCTTTTCCAAGCGGCAGGTCTGAGCAGAGCCGATTGATGACCAGACTCGGGGCCCTGGGGGGCACCTCTCCCTGCCTGGGGCTTGCTCTGTCTCTCTGGCTTTCTCTCTTCAATCCTGGTCTTCCTTTTGAAGAAGCCTGGAGCTGGGGTGCTGGTGAGGGAAAGAGCCATGCACCTGACAAGCCCCCTGCCCCCGGAGGTGTGTGGGACCTGTGCATGGTTTTCTTCTCACTCTTGGCCACAGGTGGCAGCACCTGGCTGGCACATGGAGTGTCACTCGGGGGGTAGCGGGGAGCTAGCTTTCCCACCCGAGAGCCCCTAGGACAGGCTGGCGCAGTTTGGGTCCTTCTTTGCAAAATTACTTTGGGAGATTATCTGATGGAGAAAAACTCGAGGTGGGGTAGGGGTGGAAGATAGGTAACATTGTTTTGTTATAGAAAGAACTTGGATGACTTTTACGGTGGAAAGCACGTGTGTGCATGTGTGCGTGTGAGGAGGGAGGAGGTGGCAGTGGGCGCTTAGCTGGAGGCTGCGTGGGGCATCCCAGTGGCCTTTGAGTCTGGACTTTCCCACGGCTGAGTTAGTTTCCCAGACAGAGACTTTGGGTAACGTTTACCTTTGGGCACTCAGGGACAGGCTAGGCCACTGGTGGTCCTGGAGGGATTGTAACGGGGCCAGGGTGTCCTCTCTCAAGTCCTCAAAGCAGAGCATGGCGCAGGTCCCACCTTCCCCGGGGGCCGGACCTGAGGGGCCCTGGGGCTGAGTGAGTGAGCCCCCTCTGACCAGGTGCGTTGGGTGACACCGTGCCGTAAAAGACCACTTGCACACAGTGGGGGAGGGTGGTCTAGGTAAGCAAGGGGAGGCTCCTCTGCCTCTCTCGTTTCCTCTCCTTCTGGCCCCCAGTTGAGAGGATGCCTGCAGGTGGATTCACGGCCTCTCTCTCCTTTCCTAGCACCTGGCCTCGAGCCTGCTGCTCTTCCTGCTCTGCTGAGAAGGAAGTGCCCACATTCCATCAAGGTGGAGAGAGGGGCCAGGTGGGGCCACCTCCCCCCTCCCTGTCATGTGAATCGTGCTAAGCCATGCCAGGGCTTCTGGGACAAGCCAGGCAACTTTGCATTTCCACCCGTGCCGGGGGAAAAAGGTGACTTCTGCCCTACCTGCCAGCCAGGTGAGGCAAGGTCTTTGGATTCTAAAGCCCACGGAGCAGCCAGCTCGGTCTGTCATCGACAAGGGCTCAGCAGCTGACAGACAGGGCCCTGTGGCTCCTGAAATCTGAGCGGGGCGAGGGCGGGCCTCCACGCTCTCCTGGAAGGCCCCTCTGATGGGTCCAGGTGCCAGCCACCTGCTCAGGTGCCTCCTCTGCTCATCAGTTAACCCCCTGAGGGCCCACGGCGGGAGCGCCGGGGGCCTGCCGCTGTCCCTGGTCCTGAAAACCAGCCCATGTCCTTCGTGGGCAGAGGAGGACAGACCATGAGCCAGTGGCATTGAAGCTGCGTGTCGTGAGTGACAAGGGGGGGACGGCAGAAGGAGGTGTGGTGTGCCTGCCGGGGCCTTGTCAGCCTGGTGGAGGGAAGAGCAGGATGGGGTGGCCTGGCAGGGGGCCAGGAGGGATGCCAGCCCCAGGTCCCACTGCCAGGACCCCAGGGCTGCACACGCAGGCAGCTGCTCGCAGGCCCCCCCAGGTGCCCTGGGAAATGTCTGTCCAGGTGGTAGCCATCCAGCACCAGGCACTGGCAGGATTGCCTTTTGGGGTACTGATGTGGGAGAAGAGGCAGGAGGAGCACCGGCATTTCCCAAACCCTTTCCGGAGCTCAGGGCTGCAGGTCCACGGAGAAGATAAAGGAGGTTCTCTTGGTGGGGTCCCGCATTTGAGGAGGTGGGAGAGCTGACTCCACATCAAGTCGCAGTCCCTCCTGAGGACTTTCTCCTTGTGTTGTTGAGTCAGGAACGGAGCTGTGGTCGAGGCCACTTGGCTGTCCGCCTTCTGCCCCGGGAAATCGTGAGCCAGCGGTGTGGCTCTGGAAGTCCTGGAGGCTACACACATACACACACACCACATGCACACATATCATACCCACATGCTAAGTCACACATAACACACACGTGCACTCACACACGCAGAGGAAATGTCTCCTGTTGCATCTTTTGCTAACCCCAGCCTGGAGGTCCCATGGCGCCCTGTTCCTAGCCTCTGCAGAGAAGGGGGGGCTCTGCCAATGCACTTGAGTGACCCCCAGGTCACTGCTCCAGTTCCAGCCACGGGCCTCCTGGGTCAGGGACCAGGCCTTCTGACGTCATCTGGGCTTAACACAAGGCAGAGCGCCTGCCCCGTGTTGCCGGCTCCGGCGTGGCAACCGCGGGCTGCTGTTCCTGGCAGGCGGCGCCGTGCGCTTCTGAGGGGTCTCGGATGCCCCTTGGGCTTGCCAGACCCAGATCCCTGGGGATGAAGCGCGGCCTGAGGCTGCTGTGGGGTTGGTTTGGTCAGCACCCGGGCGGTGGGGCACAGCGGCTTCCTTGGCAGCTGGGGAAAGCGGGTGGCAGGGAGCCCTGGGCACAGAGGGCAGAGCTTGCTGCACCTCTGGCTTCAGGCCACCCAGGGATCTGGGAGGGTCTCCTCCAGGGCACGGGAATTCCCGAGCTGCCACTCAGGAACTATAAACTCTGTCATCTCTCTGGCGAGCTAAGACCACGAGCCCCTGGCAGTGCTTGGCCCTGCCCCCGGAAACACAGCCCACGAACAACTGCCATCCTGGCAGGTCTGCGTCCTCCACCCAGGGGAAGATTAGGAGGCAGCAGCACCTGCTCCTCTCCACCAGCCTGGCCTTCTCCTGCGCCCGCTTCTGCATTCTCGGAAAACCTGGAGCAGACAGGCAGATGGACAGACAGACCGAGCCCGGAGCAGGGAAGACCAGGTGGAATGGAAGGGGTTAAAGTCTGGGCTTCTACCCCTCTACCCTGGGGCATAAACAGGGCAGAAAGCAGGCTCGCCTCCATTTGCATATTGAAATGTATTGCAAAGGGGGCTTCCTTTGAAAAGTTCTGTGTGTTCATCCATCTTCCTATGGAAAGGAGGAAATTATTCATAATTAAAAAGTAATAATAATGTGGTGGAAGGAGCGCAGCTGTACATTACCCAGAAAGAGGCGGGCAGGGTGGGCAATCTATTTTTAATGGTCTCCACGGCGACAGAGATTTTGTTTACAGCGATTCTTTTCCTTGCCGTCTTCAGGAAGGCAAACTCAGGAAGGCAAACGCTGGTTTGCATTAGAAAATGTCTGCAGGTCCCTGTCGTGGCCTGGAGGGGGCCCCAGAGGGGCTGGCCAAGGGGACGATCAGGAGGATATGGCGGCGGGGGAGCGGCGCTTCTGCTGGGGGTTCAGCAGTGTCTGAGGCAGGCAGGGTCTCCAGAAGCTTCCGCCCTTTGTGCCCTCTCTGCCCGACCCGTCCCTCCTGCAGGGGCCCCACCTCACCCGACCTGCCCCCGCTGCACCCCCATTTCCACAGCACCCACACCCAGAGTCCCGGGGCACCTGCCAGGGTAGCCAAGCCATCGTCGTTTCCACCTCCGGCCCAAGCGAGGCCGGGGCTGCCAGTTGTGGCGCAGATGGGACGGCGGCTGCCTGCCCATGGACGGCGACGTGCATGGACGCTGGCCAGGGCCCCCAGGCTGGCGCAGGCTGGACGCACAGGTGCGGGCGCTCTCCGGGCTGGGGGCCTAAGCGGGCTGGCTGCCGGCTGCTGGCGAGCAGCGTCCACCTGCTCCTCCTTCCCGCTACTGCCCGGGTGTGGACGCGCCGGTCCCCCGTCTCGCTGCTGTGTGGCTCTGCGGTGCTGACAGCCTTCTCCCCGCGGGCTATGAGGCCGTCACGTTGGTGAAACCTGTGCACCGGTTTCTCAGGGCTGCCCTCAGAGTGCCACAGATCAGGGTCTTTCAGCAAGAGGACATGAGTCTCACTGTTCTGGGGCCAGAAGTCCAAAGTCAAGGGGTCAGCAGGGCGATGGCCCCTCTGCGGACTCCAGGGGATGAGGGAGCCTTCCTTGCCCCCTCCAGCTTCTGGGGACCCCAGGAGGTGCCTCCCCGGCATGTGCCTCTGCTTTCTCTTTTTATAAAGACCCCAGGTGTTGGATCTAGGCCCCCCCCCCAAATTCAGGAGCTGCTCATCATAATAATTACACCTACAGAGACTTTATTTCCAAACAGGATCAGTTTCTGAGGTCCTAGGTGGGTGAGGATTCTGGGGGGCCCTCACCAGCCCAGTACCAAGCGCTGGCTCCCTCCCCCAGCCACTGATTGGTGAGCACCTGTTTGGCACCAGAGGTGCCAGCACAGATCCGCGATGCCCTACCCTGCCCTCGTGGGGCCTATAGCCCGGCAGAGCAACCTGCAGGGGCAATGTGGACGGAGGGGCGGCCACGTGTGGGCATCAGGAATGGCTTGATCTGGGCTCATTGCAGCACAACAGATGCAGCATAGAAACTCATCAAACAAAAACTGAAGGCCACGAGTCCAGCCCAGCTGGTTCTCTGCTAAGGCTCTCGCAGGCTGAAACCAAGGGGTGGGGCAGGCTGAGTTCTCAGGAGGCTCTGGGGAGAAGTCTGCTTCCAAGCGCATGCAGATTGTTAGCAAGGCTCACCTCCTTGCAGTGGTTGGACCGAGGTCCGTTTCCTTGGCTGGCAGCCAGGGCTGCTCTCAGCACCTCACAGCTGCCTGTGTTCCCTGCCACGTGGCTGCCCCATCTCTGAAGCCAGCAACGGGCAAAGGCTGTGCTGAGACGGCCTGGCCGCTGGGGTAAGAACAGTTCAAGACAGGGGGTTGCTATCTGCACTGGAGCCAGTGCTGTGCTATGGGGTACAAAATCCCTCTTCCCTTTCGAGGCTCTCAGACTGCCCCTGCCCACCGGCTGGAGGAAATGCTTTGCTCTGAAAGGGCTCCCCTGCTTGGGTCAGGCCCACCCACGGTAATCTCCCTATTTTAAGGCTGACTGATTTGGGACCTTAATTTCCTGTGTAAAGTGCCTCCACAGCACACAGGGTAGCATTCGACCAACTAACTGGGAGAAGGTGTTTGTACCCCAGGGGCTGGGAATCTTGGGGCCATCGTGGAATTCTGCCTGCCATAGCTGGGAGCAGGGCAGACTCCTGGGGTGGCCGGAGACGTGGGGAGAGGCGGGCCCACGTGCTGGAGGGCCCTGGCTGCAGAGGCAGCCAGGTTCCGGAAGGAGCTGTGCTTGGGAGGACCCCCCTGGGATCCCTAACTCGGGCTGAGCTGGAATGGGAAGGCAACAGACACAAAGAGGCCTGCATGTGGCAAGGTGTGTGGGGATGGGGGGCTGAGGGCGGCAGGAGGGCACGAGGCATCCTTCAGTTTGCAGTAAAAATACTGCCCAAGACCCTGGCAGATTGCCACCCATCGCTCCCTCCTCCCACCCCAAACCGTCACTCTCTCAGCTGAGGTTCCTTGACATCATCAGCGGAGCACAGAGGGGTGGGGGTGAGGGACAGGAGGAGGTGGAGTGACCCTCAGAGGCCAGCAGCACCCCTAGAGCCACCACACTGGCCGACGGCAGAAGGAGGGTCTCCAAGGACCGACTGGCCCAGCCCGAGGGAAAAGTCTGACCCTACCCTGGGGATTTAGACGTCACCTCTCGGCAGCTGCCCTTGGCCTGAACTTACTCTCCATACGGGCAAGGGGCTTCCTGCCAGCTGCCCTCTGCAGATCACTTATGGGTTTCAGAAGGTCAAGAATGGAAAGAGCTAGTTGGCAGAGAGACCACCATCACTCAGGAAAAATGAGGATGCTGATTTTATCAGCTCAGGTTAACCCGCTGTTATAATCCCAGTTATCATCACCATCATCGTTAATTATGATTATTCAGATGGCTTTGGCCTTAAGGCAGCCAAACAACGTGGGCCTCATGGTCTCAGTGCATCTGAATCATCTGCTCCCCAGAAGACTCTCCCAGTGACCCCACCTTCTCTCTAGCACCCCTTAGAAGCTGCGGCCAGGTGCCGTGGGTCCGGGGATCAGAAGCCTGCGGTGGCGGAGGCCCCGGCTTTGGGGCCATACCGTGACCTGCACAGGCTCACGGGGAAGCCCCCCGGGCAGGAGGACCTCAGCAGAATGGAGCGCCAACTCCTGCTCAGCGCCCCGCCTCTCCAGGAGCCTCCTGGGACCGAGTGGGGCTCCCCAAAACCTTTCCTGCGTAGACTATTTTGACTCTTCCATCAAGTGGATCAGCCTCTTCGTTCTTCGTAACTCGGCGCCCACATGGGGGTCACACACCTTTGCCGCAAGGTCTCAAGCTTTTCACGTTGTACCCAGGGTGAGGGCAATTGTTTACCAATGGCCCCTCACCTGGACTGCGTGTTCACCTGGGCCAGGTGCGCTGGTGAGGGCTTCACGAGCATCACAGCGCACGCCCACGACGACCCTAGGAGCTGGGCGCCCCCGTCACCCCCACTGTGCAGCCGAGGACGGGGGACCTGCGGACGGCGGAACATGACGAGCTCTCACGGGGGGTGGGGGGGAGGCAGGACTGGAAGCCGAGCCACCCGGAGCCCACCTGTAAGCAGAACCAGGTCAACACTGGCACCTCCCGCTGGGCATCACTCCTTGGCAGTGGCGCTCTTGGTTTGTCCTTGCATTCCCACCCCCCAACCCCCCAGCCCCCGGCCCAGGGCCTGGCACATATCACGCCATGAGTAAGAGTGACTTCCCATTGCTTCAGTTTTCATCACGTGAGACCCTGAGCGGCAGGGGTCCGTTTGCGCACCCCCTCGGATGCTGCCCGCGTGTTCCCCTCGGCCCCCACCCGTCTAGAGGGGCTCCTGGCCTCCTGCTGCCTAACTCGCTTTCATTGCCTGAAAGTCTGCGGGAGCCTTCCCTTTTCCGTGTCCACCAAACCCAAGGGAGCCCTTCCCTCCTCCAAACAACTCTCACCTTTGTATCTGGATCTAAGCCACACGTGGGGTCTGGTTTATCGTCTCGCGTTCCCGTCCTTTGAAAACAGGCAGGACAAGCTCGTGGAAAATTTCGACCATGCAGAAGCATGGCAGATAAAATGTGGAAGCCCCTCCCCTCCTGCTGCTGCCCCACAGGGGAATCCTGTTTTAAAAACAGGGAAGTCCCTCCCAGGTCTTTGCTCAATCCCTGAGTAACTTACTATTCATTCAGGAGGCTTAAACTGTTACTTTTACTAAAACAGACGCGCAAACTTGCCTGGCCACTCTTGACTCAGCAAAGTTCACGCAAACTGCTTCGTTCCTTCACAGGCTCAGAGGACAGAGCCCGTGTCTTGTATTTCTGCGTATCTGCCACAATGTCCAGAATATTGACCATCACTTAGTAGATGCTCAGTAAACATTAAAGATTGACTCTTGACAACGCTTCCCATTGAAGGGCAAGCCACTTTTTCAGGCAGACACGTAACCGCCCCAGGATTTTATAAACCTCACCTTAAGTCCTGCTAATGCTGTGCATTTGGCAATGGCCTTTGGAAGGCAGGAAGCTAGAAGAGAACTGCACCAAGCGGTTGCCTTGCAGGAATTGCTGTCAGCAGCCCTAAGAGGCTGGGCCCCCAGCTGGAGCCATCGGACAGGAGGTTGGGGCTAGGACCGTCTGGTTCTGGTCCCATCTCTAGAGTCAGCAGCAGCTGGGAGAACGAGCCCCAGCCTGTCGTGACCGAAAGGCCCACTGAGCCCGAAGGCCCATGCAGTGAGAAGCTCAGGAGCAAAGTTTGCTTTTCTCCGCCCGGTCCACATCCTCTAAGGAAACAGAGATTGATTAAGATTGTTGTTAACAAAAGGTTTGTACAAGATGTTGACAGAGGCTCTGCCCATATTAGCCCAGAAATGCAAACAACCCAGATGCCCACTGGCAGGCAGATGGGTCTGTTCCCTCTGTGGACTACTACGCAGTGATGGAAAAGCACAAATGATACGTCGGTATGGCTGACCCTCAAAAACAGCATGCAGAGCGAAAGGAGCCAGACTCAAGCATCCTCCCACTTCTATGAAGTTCTAGCACAGGCAAAACAGATCAGTGGTGGAAAAATATTAAAACAGAGGTTGCCGCCGGGGGCGGGGATGGGGCGAGGCTGGGAAGGGGCACGAGAGAACTCCCTGGGGTGAGACTCACAGTCCGAATCTTGACAGAGTCTGGGTTGCGCAGGCGTGTGCCTTTGCAGGATCACACCCAATGGAACACTTAAGATTTGTGCATTTCATTTTATGTAGATTTTACCTCAAAAAAAAAAAAAAAAAAACCTGCGAACAAACGCTGAACTCTAGGTAAGGATGAAATGCTCAAGGGGCTGGGGGACATGCACTGCTGTCTGCAACTTACTGTGAACTGCATTAAAAAATAATACCATAGGGAAGCGGATATGGCTCAAGTGGTTGAGCTCCCGCCTACCACACGGGAGGCCCCTGGTTCGGTTCCCAGTGCCTCCTAAAGAAGACAGCGAGATGGGAAGGCACGGCAAGCTGACACAACAAGATGACACAATGAGAGACACAACAAAGCAGGGAACAGAGGTGGCTCAAGCGATTAGGTGCCTCCCTCCCACATTGGAGGTCCTGGGTTCAGTTCCCGGTGCCTCCTAAAGAAACAAGGACGACAGACACAGCGAGTGCAAACAACGAGGGGGTGGGGAGAGATAAATAAAATAAATCTTTAAAAAAATACCATAGATTGGTGGCAGACAGACAGATGGAGAGATGGACAGATACGGGCCAGTGGGGCAAAGTGCTACAACCTAGGGGGGGCTGCCTTAGCCGGGGGCTGCTGACGCAAAGGGCCGCAAACTGGGTGGGTTACAAGACGAGAAAGCCATTCTCTCACAGGCCTGGAGGCCAGAAGCCCAAATTCTAGGTGTGGGCAGGGCCACCTCCGCCGTGGCCTCTTCTGGGGTCAGTGTCTGCCGACCACCCTTGGCATCTCCTGGCTTGTGGACGCACGGCCCCAAGCTCTGACGCCACCTTCCCTCGGCCTCCTTCTCTCTGCTTGTCTCTTACAAGGACACTTGTCACCAGACTTAGGGCCCAGCAGGACGATTTCAAATCGAGAGCTGTACTTAGTTACACCTGCCAAGGCCACGGTCTTGGGTACAGGGGCAAGCAGGTGGGCATGTCTTCTGGGGCCGCTACGCTGTCCTGGTGCTCAGGTGCTCGCCGTAAGAGCCCCTCCTGGTGCTCAGGTGCTCGCCGTAAGAGCCCCTCCTGGTGCTCAGGTGCTCGCCGTAAGAGCCCCTCCTGGTGCTCAGGTGCTCGCCGTAA
>JAQZBX010099516.1:0-11464 GCA_029593785.1 Cabassous unicinctus
AGGTTTTTTTTTTTTTTTTCTTTGCTTGTTTTGAGTTACTGGAGCCGAGGATTGAACACAGGATCTCATATGTGGGAAGCTGTTGACCCCCAGAGTTGATTTTTCATTTGTTTGTTATTTGATTTTAGGAGGCACTGGGAACCGAAACCAGGACCTCCTATGTGGGAAGTAGGAGCTCAACCAATTGAGCCATACCTGCTCCCCTCATAGGTTTTGATATGTTGTGTTCTCATTTTCATTCATCTCAATATATTTACTGAATTCTCTTGCAATATCTTCATTGACGCACTGATTGTTTAAGAGTGTGCTGTCTAATCTCCTTGTTTTCATGAATTTTTCCCTTTTCTGTCCATTATTGATTTCCAGCTTTATTCTGTTATGATCAGAGTAAGTGTTTTGTATAATTTTAATCTTTTTAAATTTATTGAGACTTGTCTTGTTAACCAACTGTATTAGTCAGCCATAGAGGTGCTGATGCAAAATACCAGAAATTGGTTTGTCTTTTAAAGGGTATTTATTTGGGGTAGAAGCTTATAGTTACTGGGCCATAAAGCCTAAGTTTCTTCCCTCACCAAAGTCTGTTGCTACGTGTTGGAGCAAGGCAGCTGCCGACATTTGCCAAGGTTCAGGCTTCTTGGTTTCCTCTCTTCCCGGGGCTCTGTTTCTCTCTGGACTTAGCTCCTCTGTTTTCTTCACTAGGTCAGCTGTAGACTCTCAGGCGAATGGCTCACTTCTCTTCTCCCTGGGCCTTCTCTCCAACATCAAAACTCCAGCATCAAAACTGCTTCAACACTGTCCTTTGCCGTGTCTTTCTTCTTTGATTCCCCCACCCATCAAAGGGTGAGGCTCAATTCCCTACTGATATGGCCCAGTTAATGTCCTACTCATAACTTAATCATGCCCAGATTAGCAGACCAGAATACAAGCATGATCCAATGCCTATTTTTGGAATTCATAATTACATCAAACTTCCCAATAGCTACACTAACATATGGTCTATGTTGGAGAAAGATCCATGAGCACTTGGAACGAATATATATCTTGCTGTTGTGGGGTACAATGCTCTATAGATCTCTGTTAGGTCTGGTTGTTTATTTATTATATTATTTGGGCTCTCTGTTTTTTTCATCCTGTGTCTAGATGTTCTATCCAATACTGAGAGTAGTGTATTGAAGTCTCCAAGTATTTTTGTAAAGACATTTATTTCTCCCTTCAACTTTGCCAGTTTGTGCCTCATGTATCTTGGGGCACTGAAGTTAGGTGCATAAATATTTAGAATAGTTATTACTTCTTGCTTAATTGTCCCTTTTCTTAATGTATAATGATCTTCGTCATCCCCTATAATAGTTTTTAATATTCTTTTTTAAGATTTTGTTTATTTATTTATTTCTCCCCACCCTGTTGTTGTTTTTGCACTTTGCTCTGTCTGTTCATCTTCCATGTTTATTTTTGTTTGTTTGTTTTTGGAGGCACTGGGAACCAAACCCAGGACCTCTGATGTAGGAAGTTGGTGCCTATTGCTTGAGCCACCTCCTCTCCCTGCTTTGTTGTGTCTCTTATCATGTTCCCTCTGTCTGTCTCTTGTTGCCTCATCTTGTTGCATCAGCTTGCTGTGCCTGACCAATGCACCAACTTGCTCTATTCTTTAGGAGGCACTAGAAACTGAACCAGCAACCTCCCATGTGGTAGGCAGTTGCTCAATTGCTTGAGCGACATCCACTTCCCCCATAACACTTTTGCATTTGAAAACTATTTCGTCCAATTTTAGTATCACTGCTCCAGTTCTTTTAAGGTTACTATTTGCATGGAATATCTTTTTCTAACCTTTCACTTTTGCCTAGCTGTGTCCTTATGTCTGAGGTTTCTCTTGTAGACAACATATAGGTGGCTCATATTTTTTTATTCATTCTATTTGTCTCTGTCTTTTGATTAGGGAATTCAAGCCATTAACATTCAATGGTATAAATATAAAGGCATTACTTACTTCATCCATTTTGACCTTTGGCTTTCTGTTGTAATATCATACTATAGTCTCTTTTTTACCCTTTCTAAAAATCTTCATTTCTACACTCTTCTCCAAGTCTCGCACCCTTGCTATTTTCTTTCAGGCTGCAGCACTCCCTTTAGTATGTCTTGTAATTCTGGTCTTTTGGTAATATATTCTATCAATTTTTGTTTGTCTGTGAAGACTTTGAACTCTCCTTCATTTCTAAAAATAATTTATATTATTTATATTTCATCCCTCCCCCTCCCCCTTATTTTTTGTGCTTGCTGTGTCTGTTCATATTCCTTGTTTCTTTATGAGGCACTGGGAATCGAACCCATTACTCTGATATGGGAAGGAGTTGCCTAAATGCTTGAGCCACCTCTGTTCCCTGCTTTGTTCTGTCTCTCATTGTGTTTTTCTTCTTGTTTCTCTTGTTGTGTCAGCTTGTCATCACGCTGGTCTAGTGTTTTGCTCGTCCTTTTTAGGAGGCACTGGGAACCTCTCCTCCCTGCTTTTGTTGTATCTCTCATTATGTTTTTCTACTTGTGTCTCTTGTTGGGTCAGTTTGCTGTGCTTGCCCATTGTGCCAGCTCACTGTCATCTTTGGGAGACACCGAGTACCGAACCAGGAACTTCCCATGTGATAGGTGTGAGCTCAGTCATTTGAGCCACATCCGCTTCCCCTCACCTTCATATTTGAAGGACAGCTTTGCTGGATACAGAATTCTTGGCTGGAAAATTTATTCTCTCAATACCTTAAATACATCATACCACTTTCTTCTCTAATCCATGTTTTCTGATGAGAGGTCAGCACTTAATCTTATTGAGTGTCCTTTGTATGTGATGGTTTTCTTTTCTCTTGCTGTTTTCAAAATCTCTTTATCTCTGATATTTGTCATTCTGAACAATAGGTGTCTCGTGGTAGGTCTATTCATGTGTGTTCTGTTTAGGATGCATTGTTGTTCTTGGATATTTATACTTGTATCTTTCATGAGGGTAGAGAAATTTTCAGTCATTATGTCCTCAAATATCCTTTCTGCCCCTTTTCCATTGTCTTCTCCTTCTGGGCCACGAATAATGTGTATGATTTTGTGTTTCCTGTTGTCATTCAATTCCTTGAGACCCTGTTCCATTTTTTCCCATTCTCTTCTCTTTCTGTTCTCCTGTTTTTTCAGTTCAGATGTTCTGTCCCTGAAATCACTAATTCTGTCTTCAAGCAATTCAAATCTGCTGTTATGTACTTCTAATTTATTTTTAATCTCATCCATTGTGACTTTCTTACCTATAACATCTATTTCTTTTTTTTCAGACTTTCAAATTGCTCTTTATGCTCACCGTTTTTCTTCTTAATATACTTTATCTGTTTAGTCATATTTTCTTTCAATTCTTTAAACTGATTTAGAAGACTTTTATGATTATCATTGATTAATTGTCTTAAATCATGAATCTCTTCAGGTTATTTGGTTTGTTCCTTTATCTGGGCCATCTCTTCCTGTTTCCTAGTATGGCATGCATGTAATGTTTTGCTGAATTCCCTTGTAACCACTAACAGGGTGGAAGACATCTGCTTCACTTTCACTCAGCTGAAATAAGTGAGGTGTTTTACCCTGCTGAATTTCTTGTGGGGGAAGAGAGTCCTTCCAAGCAGCTGGGAAGTTTAGTAACTCACAGTTTGTTCTTTCAGCTTCTTGATCTCTTTGTCACTCTATCTTCTGGGAATTGTGAAGCACTGTCCTGTTGTCTTGACCCTCAATGCATTTCCCTCAGGACCTTTTAGCTCTTTCTCTGTTGTTTTTGTAAGGGATCTGAGCATTATCTGCCTAATCTGATGATATCTTCCCACAGCCATCATTTCATATATTTTGATATGCTGTGTTCTCATTTTCCCTCATTTCAAGGTATTACTGATTTCCTTTACAATTTTCTCCTTGACCCACTGATTGTCTAAGAGTGTGTTGTTTAACTTCCATATCTTTGAGCCTATTCTAGTACTCTGCTTCTTAAAATTTCCAGCTTCATTCTGCTATGGTCAGATAAATTCGTTTGTAAATTTCAATCTTTCCAAATTTGTTGAGACTTGTTCTGTTAACAAGCATGTAGTGTATCTTGGAGAATGTTCCATGTGTGCTTGAGATGGATTTTTACCAGGAATAGATTCTATTTCAAGTCACCACTTTCTTTGTTCATTCATAGGGAGAAATTCCTCATCCATTAAAAGTTTATCATGAGAATGCAGAAGTTCAGTCCCATCTTCAGGTGCCACTTTTAAGTCTAGTTTTCTTTCAATACACACACCATCTGTAGTTACTTCTCCTCAACATTTTCCATGAGAGTTGGAATCAACTTTTCAAAACTCCTGCTAATTTTGATATCTTGAACTCCTCAAAAAAAAACGCACAAATGTTCTTAATGGCATCTAAATTGGTGACTCTTTTCCTGATATTTTAGAATTTACTTTGCCAAATCCATAAGAGGAATCACTGTCTATGGCAGATATAGCTTACAAAATATATTTTTAATAATAAAGCCTGAAATTCAAAATGACTTCCCACCCATGGATTGCAAAATAGATGTTGATTATCAGGCATAAAAAGCATACTAATTTCTGTCTCCAACTTCACCAGAGCTCTTGGGTGACCAAAAGCATTGCCAATGTGCAATAAGATTTTGAATGAATCTTTTGTTCTGAACAGCAGGTCTCAACAATGGGTTTAAATTCTTCAGTAATCCATGTTGTAAACAGATGGATTGTCATTCAGGATTTCTTTTTCAATTTATAGAGCATATGCAGAGTAGACTTAGCATATTTTTTTATGTCCTTGGGATGTTCAGAATGGTAAATCAGCATAAGCTTCAATTTAAAGTCCCCTGTCATTTTAGCCCCTAACAAGAGAGTAACCCTATACTATAAAGTGAGTACTGCAGAGAAAGAAGGAGGACACCATCAAAGAGAAAGTACGTTTTGTTTTTATGTTTCCTCCTTCAATTATCCTAATCTTGCCATGAAGCTATTGACAGGATTTTCTTGTTTCACTTAAGATGATGTACATTACATAAATACCAGGAATTTATTTGCTTGAGATGAGGGCTATGAACCTCAGTTAAAACATTAGTTTGTCCAAATCAAAGGAATCTGTCAGGCAACATCAGGACTGTATTCTCATAATTCTTTTAGAAAGATACCATAAAAATATTGTACACCTTTAGGAGAAATACTAGCAGAGAAAATTCTGGCTTTTTTAAGATTTTTTTAAGATTTTTTAAGATTTTTTTAATCTTTTTGTTCATATATTTATTACACAAATACTACTTGCAATCTACTGCAGGCCTAGTGTTCTTTTGTGTAGTAGGGTTAAAATAATGGCTATTAATGTATGACTAACTTTTGGATGAGAGAGGGTGGGAGATAAACCCAACAAAAATACAGGGTTCTTCCAGTTTGGTGGAATGGTTTTTTGAGGACTCAATTACCATGTCTGCAAGGTGAGAATACCTTGCCCGGCTGGAGCAATGTTTTCCAGGAAGCTTTTTATGATCTAAATCAGCATCCATTCTATGGTGCTATTTCTTCTGTAGTCGGGATTCACAGGTCCAGGTATCAAGAGGTGGAAATGGGAGTGGCACCACTCACTATCAACCCTAGTGATTCACTGGGAAAATTTTTGCTAACTGTCCCTGCAACCTTTTGCTCTGTTGGTTTCCAGGTATTAGTTCCAATAGGAGGAGTGCTTCCACTAGGAAACACAACAATGATTTCATTGATATGAAAGTTAAGATTGTTACCTGCCCACTTTGGTCCCTTCATGCCTCTGAATCAAAAGGGAAAGAAGGGAATTACTGTACTCGCTGAGGTGATTGATCCTGACTGTCAAGAGGAAATAATACTGCACCTACACAATGGAGATAAAGAAGAGTTTACCTAGAATACAGGAAATCACCTAGGGCATGACTTAGTATTACCATTCCATGTGATTAATGTCAATGGAAAACTGCAACAACTCAATCCAGGCAGGACTATCAATGGCCCAGAATCTTCAAGAATGAAAGTTTGAGTCATCCCATCAGGCAAAGAACCACCGCCAGCTGAGGTGCTTGCTGAGGGTGAAGGGAACGTGGAATGGGTAGTGGAAGAAGGTAGTGATGAATACGAACTTCGACCATGTGAGCAGTTAGAGAAATGAGGACTGTAATTGTCATGAAAATTTCTTATTAGCTAGAGCTAATAAACGATTTCAATAGAATGTTAGGAATACAAGACCAATATGCAAAAATCAGATTAAATATTTATACCATATACAATTGATTGTACACATTGGATGGATTCATGCTTTATTGATATGTAGCCAGAAAATTGATTTGTTAAAAAAAGAAATGCTCAAAAGATGGAGTCATCTCTTTCTTTCATACTCCTTCTAAAAACTATTCTCCTCTTTTGTGAATACAACTATCTATAAATGACTCCAGATTTCTCCATGACCTTGATCCCTAAACTATGAATTTTATTTTTTACATTTTCCTTGCCTCGGGATTTGAAGCTTGACTATACTATGGTACAAGGATATAATAATTGTATGGGTTTTGTAGGATTTTTGTGAGGCTCAGTGAGTCTATACATGTAAATGTTTGAGCAGTGCCTGGCACCTAGACCACATTTGGGCACTGCCTTCATTTCCAAGCTTCACGAGTGTCTGTTTCGTCTCAGTCTATTAATCTCTTGAGTCTTTATCATAATAAAAATATATCCTCACACTTCAGAATCCTCTACTTTCTGACGTAACTTATGTTTTGCCTGACCTCCTCTGAATACTTTGCACCATCTCGCTCTTTACCAAGATCACAATAAAGTCAGAGACAGATCTTTAATTTCAAAATCACAGTCATTTATTTTCAGTCCTTAACCAGGTTGTCATTATTTTACTATGAAGAAAATCATAATGATTATCATGTTATGCTTTATATATCTCAATCTTCAGGAAATCCTGTCTTTGATATCATTGGGACAGCTTTAATGTTCAAGCATTAGTTTCTAAATTCCTATTCACAGACTTGTGCAGACCAGCTATAAATTCGGTGACTTTGCTCAGAACCAAATGCCAAACTCCAATTCTCGAATTCTGACTAGTTTGTACAATTGTGGCTCAAGATTCATATTTTGAACGAGTTTGCAAGCTGATTCTGATACGCAGCTTATGTGGGATACTGAGATGATCTTAGTTGATTATGTGTCCATGGTAAACTTTCAGATGTTGAGTTCTTTCAATTATTCCTCAACTTTTTCTCTTCAAGAATGTCTGAAAATATCCAGCTTTATATAAATTGTTCCTGTTTATTTTCCAGTTTAACATTTGTCCCAGATTGTTTATTATTTCAGAAAGGGTCATTAATAGCTACAATTAAAGAATCTTGATGGTTTTAGTGATCTTTTGTTTACATTTTTTACTTCTGCCTTCTGCTATGATCTTAGTTAATGAAAACCCAGTGTAGAAAACAGAATTCTTTCCCTTGCATTGTGGTAAAATCTGAAGACCTGCAATAACCCTTCTTGCTTTCATGGCCCATTTCCTTTTCATTTTGGAAAAGCTAACTTCATCTAGTCTCAGAATATGATGGGTGAAATATTTGATACATCTGTCCCTCCATTCTCTTGGGTGTACTGTCCTTTGTGCTGTGTCCACGTTGATACACAAAAATGTCACGTTGACCTTGGCATAAATAATGGAAAGTACTGGAAAGTATACGTTAGCCAAATATAAAATATTTCTGTGAGAAGAGACTCAGGAGTCCTGCCTTGGAAGCAATAGAGGGCAACATAAATTATATAGATAAAGAGTTTTTGTCATTTACTGTATGGTGTAAATCTTCATTATTTTATAGTTTTGTGCCCGTGTTTTATTACACAAGCAACTTTTTGGGCAGCAATGAAAACAGAAAATAAAAGTGAATGCTAAAGGAAAATTTAGCTACTGATTTCCTGTTTGAGAATAGTAGAAGATCACAAATGTATAACTTGCACTAAAGATTTGTTTACATTTACTGTATGACCTGATGGCTATTCCTGTTGATACCAGAACACAGAAATCAGTGGCAGATTACCAGCATCTGTTTCTCAGGGAGACTTTTATTTTAATAGCACTAGTCCCATTAATTTACCACATGTATCTGCCGAAGGTTCATTTAAGTATCTCTGACACATGACACTTCATTTAGATCAAATGGGGGTTCTTCTAAATTAATTTTGCTTGTCTTTAATTCCATGTTTACTTGTGCAATTATGACCTGTAAAGTGAATTTTTTTTTTTGGCCTCATTAGAAGAATCGTTCTTCAAACAGTTCAGTGATGTCTATTTTACAGCAATAACCTCAGATGTTTCCATTAGAAAACAGTTTAAGTCGATACTGATTTCATTATTCATCACATTGTTTAAGTGAATTCTGATTTCATTTTTCATCACATTATTAGTATCTCTCTAGATGGACCTGCCTGCAGTGGCCTTCCTCGATTTTGGCCACAAAGTTTGGGTGAGCCACGCTGAGGCCCCTGCCATCCATCATGGGCCACACCACCAGGGCCCGGTGGGCGCCACCTGCGATAGCAGCTCCCCTTGAGGATGAAGTGCGCACCTGGTAGCTGCACAGCTTGTGGGAGTCCGTGCCCCTTTTGTGCCTCCAGGACTCTCCATCTGTGGAACCCCACAGAACATCCAGCATCCCGCCCGTGAGACATGCAGCTCAGGTGTGACGTTGATTCTGACACAGTGGCCCCGACCCGGGGAAGCCATCTTCGAGGCAGGTACTTCTGAGGCTCTCCCGGGGCCGACATCTGGTGTCGCTGCAGCTTGGCATGCGCACTGCTTCTGTTGGGAATGCGGCTGCACCTGGACAGTGTGGACATCTACACGAGTGCACCAGAGACCACAAGACCGTGTTCTTACAAGTTCTGGAGGCCTCAGTCCAAAATCCAGGTGTCAGCAGGGTCAGGCCCTGTGAGGCTGGGAGGGAGACCCCTCCATGCCCGGTGGCTCCCAGTCTTTGGCGGTGCTTGGCTGTGGGCACCGCCCTCTCTACCAGTCTTCACACCGCCTTCCTCCGTGGCTCTGAGTCTCCATGCCTCCCCTCCTTAGAAAGAATCCAATCCCTGGATTTGGCCCCCTACACCAGGACGGCCTCATCTTAATTTAACTAATTCATCTGCAGTGACACTATTAAGCATTCTGAAGTTCTGGGTGGGCATGAATTCTGGGGGGTGTGGGGTGTGTGTGGGGGGTGGAAATATCTTCCAAAAATTCATTCTGCTGGAGACCACATGTCTCCTATTATTAAGAAAACTATTGTAAATTCAGTAAAAATTCAATATTGAAGACAACTGATCAATGTGTTTGGTAATGACAGGACAAATCTTGGCAAAGTGCAATGTGCTAAGAATAATTTTCTTTCCAAATTAGTAAAGCAAAGATGATGAGATTTTCTTTTAAATGATTTTGGTAGAAATTTCTTCATACTTTTATCCAAGCAACTTGTGCTATTCTGCTAACTCAGGGCGAAATTGTGGTGATCAAAATTTACAAATTCTTTGTTTAATTAAATATTATAATATATATTCTAAATATATATATGCTTAAGCACACATATCTATGCACATGCATACACAGAGTTACTGAATAGGGACTTAAACAATTTTTATACTGAATACAAACAAAATAATCCATTCCACCCCTTCTCTCTTTGCTGCTAATTATGGGTTAATTTTCAGAAATTTTCAGCCTTTAAAGAAATACTGAAAGAAACCTAAGGGTTTTCTTTGTTAATGAACGTTTTGTAAAGAAATCTTGTAAAATGAGTTCAAATTATATTCAAAATTAATCAGAAATCTTTATCCCATTTTTCAAGTAAGTGGGGAAACTCAAGCTTGTAGTGTTAGGCAGCTGTGATTACTAAATGCAAAGTTTTCAGTCAGGATGTTATTAAAATCTAGAAGAGAAAAAAATAAGCAATGTGAACTCAAGTTATAAATTTTGAAATTCCATGATTGCAAGTTTGAATATTTGGGCTGACAATTCAATTAGATCTTCCTTCAGTTTGTTGAGTGTGAAACATTTGACACCACAGGAAATTTGCCCGTCTCTAGAGTCATTCACTTTCTTAATGTTGACCCACATGGGTCTGTGGAAAATCTCTTCATTTTTGGCTGCAGAGGTTTTGGTTCCCATGGATATGCCAACTTAAGATGAGCGAGATCTCGTTTATCTTAGTAAACCAGTTAAGGGTGATTGTGCACATGAGGTGGGAAGGGAAAGTCAGCAGCACAACTTGAATTTTCTTGGGAAGATCCGCTTTAGAAAGGAATTTGAGTAGAATACATAGATTGAGAAATGTATTCCATTAAAACTTTTCTTGCCTATGAACCCCTGGGAAAACTTTTGTATCTACCCTGTGGGACACCTACCCTGGTTGAAGAGTTTGCCCTACAATAAGTTTGTTTGGACCAGAGGGTCCAATGAGGTGAGGAAATTCAGTTGTCAGAGAAGAGGTTTTGCAAGTTGTGCAACTCTTACTTGCAAAGTGAGATGGTGAATGTCTGGAGCAAGAGTTTTAATGTCTCTCCTGATGGGGTCTGGGTTTAGAGTAGGATTATCTTACATAACCTCATCTTTGGCAGACCTCACTTGCTCAATTACAATGTTCACTCAGCTATACTGAGATATCTCTCCATGTGTTATATTCAAAGCATTTTTATTTTTGAATACTTTTAAATTTATAGAGGAGTTGCAGAAGTTGTCCAGAGATTCCCACACACCCTCAGCCACTTTCTCTAATGTTAACATTTTATGTGTCCATGGCACATCTGTCAAGCTAAATGATTTCCATTGGTACCATATTAATAACTATACTCCAGACTGCAAACAGATTTAACTAACTTTTTACTCTTATCCTGTTCCTCTTCTAGAATCCAACTCAGGACACAACATGCATTTGTTTTCCATGAATTTGTTGCAGGAATATCATGTGACCTTTACTGAATAATATCATGGTCACTGTTAATGCAGTGCTCACATTTTAAGGGAAGAGCATAATATTTTCTTCTGTACATCAATATTTTATGATTTTGGCAACAAATCTCATTATTTCAAGGTTAAAAATTAATTTTTCTTTTATGTTAACAATTTGCTAACTCATTACATTCATTCATTCATGCCCAAACTAATTGAGCACATTCATTGGGGCTCTGTAGCTCTAATGGGAAGAAGAATTTCATAGATTATGTAGAACTGTTTGAGAACTGATGTTGTATCGGGCTGCATGTGCATCACCCCTTATGCATTTGTTGGCCCAGCCTGATTTTATGTCTGCAATGGAGCACTTGTTCAAGTGCTCCCAGCAAGGACATGGGGTAGTGTGAGCTGTGCTGAGCAAATATACTTGCCAAGTTGATTTTATCTATGATTAGTTAAGATAATTTTTTTCCATTTGAACAACAGG
>JAQZBX010099518.1:0-11465 GCA_029593785.1 Cabassous unicinctus
GTGTTTATATTCTATCATGCTGAATTTTCAGTAATATCCTGCTTTTATTATTAAATATTTATAATACACCTTGATTTCTTTTACAATAAGCTTTTTTAAAACCTACAATTTCATGTATTTTGCTTTACTGGTGCAGCATAATTAGCTTCTTTCTAGAAGTGAGCATGAGCTAATTAATGTGCATTTTTGAGGTATCTGAAGGAATACATGATGGTGTTTCTCCAGTCACGTTTGGGATTGTTAACTAATTCTTTGTCACAGCAGATGCAAGGTATTTAGCCATCACAAACTTTTGTGCAATTGTTTTATTATTTTAGTTTAGTGGCTTTTATTATATTAAGAGAAACATGTTAGACATATGTAAACATCAGTGCTGAGGTGAGGAAAGATTTTATAATTATATTGATGGCCAAAAGCTTACTTCCTCTCTGTACAATCATGTGAAATTAATTCCTGTGACTCATTAATTATTAATAATGCAATCAATTTTAATGTAGATTCATGAAAGAAATACTGTTTAAATTGCAGAATTTCCAAAGCAAATTTTTTCACATGGATCATACAATTACAAAGTAATATTTAATGTGTTAGATAAAGCTTTGTATAAACAATTCTTCAATTCATCAAAAATCCTGTGCATGAGAAAAGCTTATTTGGTGATTAAAAGCCACCATCAATTCAATTCACAGTAGCCTAACTTGGGGTTTATGATGTTCTATGTAAATGCCACCTAAATAAAATCTGCTTACTGCTTGGAAAATAACCATAAGGAGGTTTTTCTTCCCAGGATTGCAACAGTTGTTTTTTTATTTATTTAATAGATATTAAGTGTACTTTCAGATAATAAAAGTAAAAGCTGAAGAAGTAATAATTCATATGACTTTTTATGACAAATTGTTTTTGCTAAATCTTTATTGTTAGCATTCTAATATAATACTATAATAGTAAAAAAAAAATCACAGGAGTAGGAAACAGAAAGGGAACATGACTTATTTGTCCTATATTTTAACAAAATTAGAACTTTATCTCTGACAATTAATCAAACTCATTTATTAATAAAATGCTATTCCTCTTTTTAATGATCTCCATTTTTTAAACGTTATAAAGCTCTGATTAAGAATTTTATAATTTTATGAAACAGTGCCTCTAATGTTATTTTATACTATCCTTCATATTTCTGGAATACAAAGATCTATTTTTTCTAATAGTTCTACTTTACACAGGTTTATTTATATTCTTATATTTACAGGAATCACTTTCACATCTTTTATTATTCAGATTTTTTAATGTTTTCCTTAAGTGGAGAAGTTGTGGGTTACAGAACAATCATGCATAATATACAGGATTCCCACATACCACCTCATGACCAAAAATGTTTATTGTTGTGGAACATTCATTACAAATGCTAATGTCATATTTTAAAATTATGTTATTAAATAAATTTCATGATTTATCTTATGCTTCACAGTGTAATGTAGTTCCATATAATTTTTTAAATTTTTATTCTCTTATCATACTTGCAATCTAATTACTTTGGCAAGAACTTCGCAAACAATGCTCAACAACAGTGTTAACAACAGGCATATTTTTCTTGTTCCTGATCTTAGAAGGAAAGCTTCAGGCTTTCACCATTAAGGAGGATGTTAGCTGTGGTTTTTGCTTATATACACTTTATCATGTTGAGGAAGTTTCCATTTATTCCTAGTTGTCTATGAGTTTTTATCAATGGGCAGCATTTTGTCAAATGCCTTTTCTGCATCAATTGAGATGATCTTGTGTTTATTTTTCTTCATTGTGTTAATGTGGCATATTACATTGAGTTTCATATGTTGTACTCTTTTTTTTTCATTGTGAACCTCAGCCTGACTCATTCAAGTGTCTTGTCTTCGAGTTCACTGATTTCATTTTCAGTCAGTTTCAACCTGCTCTTGTAACACCCCTGGGCATTTTTTTCATTTAAGTTATAATGATTTTCAACTCCAGTAGTTCTGTGTGGTTCCTTCTTAAAATTTCTGTCTTTACTAAGTCTCTTATATAGCTTACCCATCATTTCCTTGATATTCTTTAGTTCTTTCTCTATATTTATAATCCCCTTTAGCATTTCGAGATAGTGTTTTTAAAAGGATTTGTTTGATACATTCATATTCTCATCTTCGTTTGTGTTTTCTGGATTTTTATCCTCTTCCATTGAATGGGTCATTATATCCTGTTTCTTTGTCTTGTAGTCTTTTGTTGCACATTGTACATTTTCATATTTTAAAATGTTAACATTGTGATTTGCTTCCTGGCATGTTTATTTCTTGGTTCTGTAAACAGGTGATAAGACAGATTTTCTTGAGTTTCAGTCTTTCCATTAGGAAGGTTTGCCAGAGGCAAAAGCAGTGTGCAGGGTTTTTCCTGTTTTTTAGGGCATGTTTCTTTTTCTGGGCTTTTGTTTGTTAATTGTTTTGGAATTTCCTTATTTACAGGATTTGGTTTGCCCTCTTTATTCCCAGGAGACAGATTTCCCTCCCCTGAGTGTTTGGTGGCCACAGGCCTTTACATCAGACAGTTCACCTCTATGGTTTGTTAATAGCATTTTATTACCTCAATCTGCTTTTGCCTGGAGGGTTAATTCTGGGAGAAGAGCATGCCTGAAAGGACTTTCTCATACCAATCTTAGCCTGCCCAATGAGGAACCATGATCCATGAATGGGGTTAAGACCAGCTCTAAAGATCCCTGGGGAGGGGATCAAGAAGGGTGCCAAGAGCTTCTCTGATGACTCCTAAAGCTGAGCTTCCCTGACCTAACCAGAAAATGCAGCCCTTCAACTAACTACCCCCAAAAGCGGAGAGGAAGCTCAGGGTCCTCAAGTCTCCATCATTTCTGCTGATCTCTGGGCCACTTTGAAAATATGTCAGCTGCCAACTATGGCAGGACAGGCTGAAAGAATTGCTGCCTCTGCTTTTATGGGAGGTATGTTGAAATAATGGCTGCCCTTCAAAGACAAGCCCCAATAGATCCAATATCGCAAATCAAATGCTGAGAGCATTGATTTACCATGGCCACATCTTGTCTTGGGGAAGAAGATTTTTATGTCCCTTTCTCTCACCAGTGAGCTAGCCAGCAGCTGTACTGCACTGTGGCCTACCATGAGAGTGAGAGATGGGCATCAGTAGCCACAACATGGAGAGAGCAATCAAGCAATCTACTGTTCTTTACTGTAATTTATCAGCCTCTTCCTTCTGCATTTTCCTCGATGTGGAACAGTTTACTTCTTACCTCTGGAGTTTAAAACTAGTTGTTTCTAACAGTTCATACCTGTTTAAATGTTGTTTTGCTGGAAAGTCTTAAGCCTGGAGCTCCCTATTCCACTATCTTCCCACCTTATCTATTAAATATAGACATCATAGGGTTGAGTCTTACTTTTTAATAGCGTCAATTATAGGGAATTTCAATGGAGTGTTTAGTCCACTTACATTTAAAATCATTAGTCATGTGCTATTTTCATTTCATGTATATTTTGAAATTCTCATTTTTCTCTTTTGATTTCCTTTTGGATAATATAAAATATAATATTAAATTTTGTTGCCTCTGTTGGATTTTTTAACCATACTTCATTTCATTATATTACTAATGTTTTCTCTAGGAAACAAAGTTTCATCAGTAAATTATATATTTTCTTTATATTATTATGATGAATTCTAGGCAACCAGATTGAAAGCATAAGACACTTCAGGGGCTGTTCACCCAGAGAATCTTTGAAAAACTGCATAAAATGCCAAAACTATCTTCACCAAACTCCAGAAATCAAATAAATTATTGCAGTAATAGAGAGTCCTGAATCAAGAACTTGCACCTTAAAATTGGTAACACCAGCTGGCATATACCCTAAACCCTGCCTGCACAGTGGGGAGCAACCTGAACTCTTGTTGTGTGTCCCTGTCTCTGTTTTAAGGGAGTAGAGCAATCTTTATATACATACTGGAATGCAATGGCAGCCTGAAAGCATCAGGTAACTGTGAGAACAATTTGGAGAATGGAGACATATCGGGTTCTTAGTGTTGGTCTCTGTTGCTAGCATACTGGATACCCAGCAGTGGCTCTGCTTAGGTTGGCCTTGGTTAGTGGAAATCCACGACACTGAGACTGTGCATAACCTGCATCCAAAACACCATGGACACTTTGGTACAGAGCCCTTTGGGCAATGGCTGAAAAAAAGGCTATATGGTATGAAGAGTACAGGTCTTCCTATCTGCTTGATTATAAAATCTTTCTCTGCTAAAGAAAATTCAGATGAGCATTTACATGGGACACAAATATGTTCTATGTTTTCACCCATTCAGAAAGTTCTATCTACACACCTGTCCCCAAGAACAGTTAGTCTCCAATATTCCATCTTCCTTATAAACCCTGACAATTCAGCCAGAATACAGTTCACAGTTCATGAATTTGTATAGCAATGCACATCTGGTAATTTCTCCTTCCAAGCAATATAAACTACCAGGTACTCTGTCTTAGGTTCTAGATTATGTGAGGATTTTCTTCTACAACTCTATTTTATTTATTTATTTACTTGTTTGTTTGTTTATTTATTTATTTATTGTGATTCACTTTGCTTAATCTCAATAGAATGTGTTTTTTAGCCCATTTTTAAAATTAAAAATGTTATTGAAGTATATCATTCACACAAGAGCATATATAAACAATAAATGTTGAGAAAAATTTGTGAATTCACAAAACAAACATGTATATCATCATACAAGGATCTCATAGATCTCTCCACCAACAGCACCTTGCATTGTTTTGAAACATTTGTTACAAACTACGAAAGAGCATTGTTAAAATATTATACTAACTATAGCACATGTCATATCTTTGATGTATTTTTCCTCTAACCCACCCAATTATTAATACCTTATATTGCTATTATATATTTGTTATCATTCATGAAGGAACATTCACATATTTGTCCTGTTAACCACACTCCATCATCCACCAATAGATTCCCTATGTTTATATAGACTCATGTGTTCTGCAATCCATTCAAAGTGTTCATGCAGTGACACACATTTTCATCACAAATTTGTGCTGTCTTCACCTCACTCAATTTTAGAATATTTTCATTATTCCAAAAGGAAAAATCCCATATCCTCCAATATCCCCCTATTTTTTAAAATATTTTAAAAGGTGCTTAGATTACATAAATGTTACACAAAAATTACAGGGATTCCCATGTTCCCCACCTCCCACACCTCCCACAACTTCCCACATAAACAACTTTCATTAGTGTGGCACATCACCTGCAATGGATATACACATCCTAGGGCTTTGCCACTAAGCATGGACTATAGTTCACATTGTAGACCACACTCTCTCCCACACAGTTCTGCATGTTATATGCTGATGTAAAATGGCCTATATCTGTCATTGTAATGTCACTCAGGATAATACCCAAGTCCCAAAATAGCCCCTGTATTACAACTGCTTTTGCCTCTCCCTGCCCCGAAGTGTCCAGTGGCCACTGGCTCCACATCAATGCTTTAATTTCTTCCATTGCTTGAATCACAATATGTCTACAACAGAATACCAGTAAGTCCACTCTAGTCGATGGCTCTTCCTCCAATCCTGAGGAGTCTGGGATGGTGATGGCAACTCCACCTCCAAGTGAGAGGGGTCTTATATCCCATGGATAAGAAGGATGGGATTATTCTGCCTGCAGCTGCAGACTCTCCATTCCCTGGGATGGCCGTTGTCCATCATCATCTCCTCGCCAGGTGACATGAGTGAGTCCATTGAGCTGTACGGTAGGAGTTGCAGCTCCACTGAGATTCCAGGCACAGTTGGCACATGGGCAGGCCAAAGGCTCCAGTCTCTGGAAGTACACATACAAACTCCAGCACCACATATATGTTTGAATAGAAGGGAATGATGGGCCATGGGCAAGGAGAACTTATTTGAGTCCAACTCTGTCACTCTCAGGACCACAGATTCCAAAGTATAGCCCTCTGATAAAGCAGCAGTCTCTGGCGCTATCGTCCCTTATATAGGACCTGGGTGTCTCCAGAGCCCTCAGGAGCCCCTCTGTTTGGGGTGATATCCACTTTGGTGTTCTATGAGATCCTACTGAGGTGTGCGTGAGCGATACCTCTGGGATGACCTCCGACTCATTTTGAAATCTCTTAGCCATATGAACTCATTTGGCTTTACCTTTTACCCCTTTTATTCAAGGACTTTTTCCAGTTGTATTGCCACTTGGCACTTGGTAGTAATCCCACATTGCCAGGGGAGCTCATCCCCAGGAGTCATGTCCATGCTGGGGGGAAGGTAATGCATTCATATGCTGAGTTTGGCTTAGAGAGGCCACATTTGAGCAACAAGGAGGCTCTCAGGTGGCAAGCCTTAGGCACCCCATAAAAGCACACTAAATTTCAGTTACAAGAGCAAAGACTCGTAAAGCTAGTCATCAATAACAAGAACCCATCAGTGGACAATCCTCCTTTGCCAGACACAGCCCCTGCACTTGGGGGACAGTTTCTGCTCCCTTGGAGAATGTGGTAGGGCTCTCCAGGCTGGGAATTCAATATTCTTTCATTAATTGAGTGATTCTCCACCAACTGTGACCATGCCCCACCCCTTGATCATTTGAACAATTTTATATATCTTTTATGTATAGTCAGGTGAAATTCCTCCCATGAAATCCCCATCCCTGACACTGCCCACCAATGATCCTCTCCTGCCCCTGTTGTAACCCTTCTGTGATCCAAACCTTCCATAAAGATGAAGCCCATATAATAGCCAAATACAATTAATAAAAAAATGAAATATTAATGATAAGTTTAAATGTAAGTGATAAAATACATGGAAACTTTAAAAAAAACACTAAAAATGAAATAAAATTAAAGGATTGGGATATTCAAAAAATGGGAAAAAACAAAAAAAGTAAATAAATAAAAATTTTTAAACATTTTTCCTTTTATCATTGCATTATTGGTTGTCCTGTCTGTACCGTGGCACCTTCCCCCTCTCACTCCCCAGTGTCTCACAATTTTTCATTTAAATTTCAAAGAAGTTTCAGGTCACAGCAAAGTCACACACAGAATAGTAGAGGCTCTCATATACCGAACCTCCTCCCCCTTTCCTTATCCCATATAAAACCTTTTTGTATGTGGATGGTAGCATTGTATAACTGTTATACAGATAGTGAAACATAGCTACTGAGCATTGTCAATGATTTACAGTATAGTTTACATTTTAGATGATACAATTTAATAATTTTTGATGATATTTACCATGTCCTGTGTCCATCACTCTAAGGTAATGAAAAACATTTCCCCTGACCACTAAATACCCCCTTTTTAATCTACTCTGTTCCTCCCTCCCCATCCCCCTGGGACACATGACACCCCTTGTCTTTGTCTTGACTTATTGGATGACAAGATTCATAGTTACATGCAACAAGAGGTCTTGAAACACTGATTGTCCTCCCCTATTAGGATCCACCCTTGCTCATAAGAGACACCCACCTGTCTGTTTCTGTGTGAATCAATCCTCCCAAATATGGGGGTCCATCTCCTTCCCACGCACAGTGTGGGTTTCCACCCACCGACACAGCACATTATGACAGGATGAACACTCAGACAGAAGCCTACTCCAGATGTGCCCAATCCTGAATGCCCCACCAAACAACATCCTAAACCAGTGACACTCCTTTGTCATATTGCCATACAATCATTCCCACTCCTGCACTTTCAACCTCATACTCACAAATCCCGTGTTTACCTGGTCCCTCTCCCATTTCTGCCCCCAGTATCCTGGGTATTCAAACCCGCCCTTCCTAATCTAACCACCTGTCAACCCTGCACCACCAAACACAGTAATATTACTACCCACCTGTCCTATCCTTCAATATGCAACTATACTCTATCACTTTACCATAGATTATGTCCATCTGGGTGATGACTCACAACCTTCTCTCCTCTTTCTCTCTCTTGTTAACCTATCTTTCAAACAATGGTTCTCAGAGAATGCTCACTTTTCTCAATTCATGTCAGTGAGGTCATGTACTGTTCATTGTTCAAAGCCTGACTTTCTTCACTCAACATAAGTTCTTCAAGATTCATCCATGTTATTCCATGTGTTAGCATTCATTCCTTCTTACAGCTGAGTAATATTCCACTCTATGTATGTACCACATTTTGTTTATCCATTCATCGGTTGATGGGCACCAGAGTTGATTCCAACTTTTGTCAATAGTGAATAATGTGAACAATGGTGTGCATATATCTGTTTGTGTCTGTGCTTTCAATTCTTCTGGGTATATGCCCAGCAGCAGAATCGCTGGATCATATGGAAGATTTATAGTTAGTTTTCTGAGAAACCATCAAACTCTCCTCCACAGTGGCTGGACCATTCCACAATCCCACCAGGAGTGGATGAGGGATCCCATTCCCCCACATTCTCTCCAACACTTATAGTCTGCTGTTTTTTTAATAGCCACCATCCTAATGTGTTCAAGATGGTATCTCATTGTAGTTTTGATTTGCATTTCCCTAATAGCTAGCGATGTTGAGCATTTTTTCATGAACTTTTTATCCATTTGTGTTTCTTCCTTGGAGAAGTGAATTTTCAGGTCACCTTCCCATGTTTTAAATGGGTTTCCGTCTTTTTATTTTCGAGGTGTAGGATTTCTTTATATATGCAGGATATTAGGCTCCAATCAGATGTATGGGTGCCAAATATTTTTTCCCATTGGGTAGGCTGCCTTTTTATTTTCTTGATAATGTCCTTTGAGGTGCAGGAGTTTTTAATTTGGAGGAGATCCTATTTATCTATTTTTTCTTTTGCTGCTTGTGCTTTGGGTGTGAAGTTCATGAAACCATTTCCTGTTACAAGGTCCTGTAGATGCTTCCCTACATTATATTCCAAGATCTTTATGGTTTGGGCTCTTATATTTAGATCTTTGATCCATCTTGAGTTGATTTTTGTATAAGGTGTGAGATGGTGCTCTGCTCTCATTCTTTTGGATATGGATATCCAGTGTTCCAAGCACCACTTGTTGAAGAGGCCATTGTCTCCCAACTGAGTGGGCCTCATGACCTTGTTGAAAATCAGATGATTGTATATGCGAGGATCTATATCAGAACTCTCAATTTGGTTCCATTGGTCAGTATGTCTATCTTTGTGCCATTAACATGCAGTTTTGAGCACTGTAGCTTTGTAGTATGTTTTAAAGTCAGGTAGTGGGATACCTCCAACTTCATTTTTCTTTTTCAATATGTCTTTGGTGATTCAGGTTCTCTTACCTTTCCAAATATATTTTGTATTTAGGTTTTCCAGTTCCTTAAAAAATATAGTGTTGATTTTTATTAGGATTGCATTAAATCTGTGGATTAGTTTGCATAGGATAGACATCTTGATGATGTTAAGTCTTCCTATCCATTAACGGGAATATTATTCCTTTTATTTAAGTCTTCTTTGATTTCCTTTAGCAGTGTTGTGTAGTTTTCTGTATAAAAATCCTTTGCATCTTTAGTTAAATTTATTCTTAGGTATTTGAGTCTTTTAATTACAATTGTAAAGGCTATTTTTTTTCTGGATTTCTTCCTCAGATTGCTTGTTATTGGTGTACAGAAATGCTACTGATTTTTGAGCATTGATCTTGTAGCCTGTGACATTACTGAACTCCTTTCTAAGTTCTAGAAACTTTTTGTAGATTTCTCATGGCTTTCTATGTATAGAATCATGCCATCTGCAAATAATGAAATTTTTACTTCTTTTCCAATTCGGATGGCTTTTATATCTTTTTCTTGCCTCAGTGATCAAGCAAGTACTTCTAACACAATGTTAAATAAGAGTGGTGATAGTGGGCATCCTTGTCTTGTTCCTGATCTCAAAGTGAAGGCTTTTAGAATTTCAACATTGAAGATGAAGTTAGCTTTGGGTTTTTCATATATACCCTTTAACATGTTCAGAAAGATTCCTTCTATTCTTATCTTTTGCAGTGTTTTTCTCAGGAAAGGATGCTGTATTTTGTCAACTGCCTTTTCTGCATCTGTCGAGATGATCATGTGAATTTTTTCTTTTCATCTGTTTATGTGGTGTATTACATTGACTGATTTTCTTATGTTGAATCATCCTTGCATACCCAGGATGAAACCCACTTGGTCATTTTGTATAATTATTTTGATATGTTGTTGAATGTGATTAGCACATATTTTATTGAGGATTTTAGCATCTAGGTTCATTAGAGAAATTGTTCTGGAATTTTCCTTTCTTGTGGTATCTTTGGTTGGCTTTGGTATTAGGGTAATGTTGGCATCATGGAATGAGTTAGGCAGTATTTCTTCTACTCTTATTTTTTGGAAGACCTTAAGCAGGATTGGTGTTAGCTCTTTCTGGAATGTTTGGTAGAATTCAACTATGAAGCCATCTGATGCTGGGCTGTTCTTAGTTGGGAGGTTTTGATGACTGAGTCTATCTCTTTACTTGTAATTGGACTGTTAAGGTCATCAATTTCTTCTTCCATCAATGTAGACTGCTTGTGAGTTTCTAGAAATTTGTTCATTTCCTCTAAATTATCATTCTTGTTGGCATGTAATTTTTCAAAATATCCTCTTATGATACTTTTTATTTCTGTGGGGTCAGTAATGATATCCACTTGCTCATTCCTTATTTTGTGTACTTGCATCTGTTCTCTCTTTTTCTTTGTTAGTCTAACTAAGGGTTTGTCAATTTTATTGATCTTCTTGAAGATCAAGCTTTTGGTTTTGTTTATTTTTTGTAGTGCTTTCTTATTCTCTATTTCATTTAGTTCTGCTTTAATCTTTGTTATTTCCTTCTGTATACTTCCTTTAGGTTTAGTTTGTTGTTGTTTTTCCAATTCCTCCAAGTCTGCAGTTAGTTTTTCAATTTGAGCTCTCTCTTCTTTTTTAATATATGAATTTATGTCTATGAATTTCCCTCTCAAGAGAGCTTTGGTTGCATCCCATAGGTTTTCATTTGTTGTGTTGTCATTTTCATTAGTTTCAAGGTACTTATTGATTAATTTTGAGATTTCTTCCTTGACCCACTGTTTGTCTAAGATTGTGTTGTACCTAATCTGTACCTAATCTGTTTCTCTGGCCCTTAGTGATTTCCTATTTCATTCTTTGTGGTCAGAAAAATTACTTTGTATAATCTCAATCTTTCTGTATTCATTGAGAGTTGTTCTGTGGCCTAGCATGTGGTCTATCTTGGAGTATGATCCATGTGCAATTGAGAAGAGTGTAAATCCTGCTGTATTTGTGTGTAGTGTTCTGTATGTCTATTAGGTCGAGGTCCTCTAATGTATTTTTCAAAGTCTTTGTTTCTTTATTGATACTCTGTCCAGATGTTCTGTCTAATGGTTATAATGGTGTATTAAAGTCCCCCGCTATAATTGTAGAGACATTTATTTCTCCTCTTAGTTTTTCCAGAGTTTGCCTCATGTATTTTGTGGAACTCC
>JAQZBX010099519.1:0-11465 GCA_029593785.1 Cabassous unicinctus
AAAAAAAAAAAAAAAAAAACATTAGAAATTATGAGGTAGAATATTGTTTAGTTAAATGAGAAAGGATTAATAATATTTAATGGTTAAGAAATGGTAGGTAGAATATGACACCATATAATAGATGGATAAACAGGCAGAGAGTATGAGACCAAAATCTCAACAGTGGTTAGTTCTTGGTAGAGCCATTATAAATGAAGTTTACCTCCTGTTTTGTTATTTTCTTCATTTTCCAAATGTTCTAAAATGAAAATGTGATAGATTTGCAAGTAGAACAAAAACTTCCCAACCCTTATGAAGGACATAAATATCAATATCCAAGAAAGACAATGGAACCCAAACAGAATAAATCCAAATAGACCTACCCGGAGACACCTACTATTCAGAATGACAAATACCAGAGATAAAGAGACAATTCTGAAAGCAGCAAGAGAAAAGCAGAGCATCACATACAAGGGACACTCAATAAGATTAAGTGCCGACCTCTTATCAGAAACCTCGGAGGAAAGAAGAAAGTGCTATGATGTATTTAAGGTACTGAAAGAGAAAAACTGCCAGCCAAGAATTCTGTATCTGGCAAAGCTGTCCTTCAAAAATGAGGTGAGTTCAAAGTCTTCTGGGACAAACAAAAACTAATAGAATATGTTACTAAAAGACCAGATTTGCAAGAGATACTAAAGGGAGTGCTGCAGCCTGAAAGGAAAAAACATGGGTGAGAGATTTGGAGAAGAGTTTAGAAATGAAGATAATTAGGAAGGTTAAACTAAAGGAAAAGACAAACAATAGAACGATATGACAACAGAGAGCCAAAGGACAAAATGGATGAAGTAAGTAATGCCTTTACAGTAATAACACTGAATGTTAATGGATTGAACTCCCCAATCAAAAGGCATAGACTGATAGAATGGATAAAAAAATATGAGCCATCTATATGTTGTCTACAAGAGACCCACCTCATACATAAGGACAAAACCAGGCTAAAAGTGAAAGGTTGGAAAAAGGTATTCTATGCAAATAGTAACCAAAAAAGAGCTGGAGTACACCAGATAAATGTAAAATAACAACATTATAGTATATGAACAATAATTACTCAGTGCAACTGGCAAATTGTTCCTGGGATCAGTATTCTGTAATTTTTTTCATACATAATAAACACTTGCTTTTAATTGAGGCGAACTAGAGAAGAGATATATTTTTTGGATACTTCATTTTTCTTTAACTCTTTTTTATTCATACTTTGTAATTAAAATAATCTACCTGGATCAATAATGATTTAGCATGACTATTGTTGAACAAGATTTTGAGTTTTTCTGCCTCATAAAATTATGAGTTGGCAAATTATTATCTGCTGTAATTCATGCCAATAAGATGTAAAGAATTCCCAAATAGGAATCTGATTATCTAGAAAGAATTAGGGCCTAAATGGAAATTAAATACCTAAACCAATAATTTATTTCATTCTTTGAGATTATTATGTCCAATAGTTAGAGCTGTAATAGAAAAATTAGAATTATGTTATAATTAATTCCTTTTATATTTGAGTTATTATTTACATTTATAAATGTTTGTTGCTATGCTATCTATTTTTTATAATTGATTATTTTAAATCTAACCTGGCCTTGCACTCTTTCAAAATTTGTAATTTCTTTCAATCTATTTTTCTATTTATCTTACAATTTTAAAATAAAGGTCTTTTTAACAGCTAAAAAAAAAGCCATTGAAGGAAGGCAGAGGTAGCTCAAGCATTTGGGTGGCTGCCTACCACATAGGAAGTCCCAGGTTCAGTTCCTGGTGCCTCCTAAAAAGAGGACGAGCACACAATGAGCAGACACAGAGAGCAGACAGCGAGCGCAAACAAGGTGTGTTTGTGTGTGGGGGGGGGAGAAGTGAATAAATAGAATAAATATTTTTTTAAAAGCCATTGATTATACACTTTGGATGGATCATATGGTATGTGAATATATCTCAATAAAACTGCTTAATAAACAAATAATTGTACAAGAATAGCCAGAAATAGCAGCTATGTACAGCAGGGGAGACAGAGAGGTTGAGAGGTAAGGGATTTTCTTGTTTGTTTGTTATTATTATTGAAATAATGAAAATGCTTTAATAATGATTGAAGTGATGAATGCACAACTATGTGATTATATCAAATACCATTGTTGTACACTTGGATAAGTTGTACGCTTTATTTATATGTATCAATAAATTTTAAAAAGTAATTAATAACCTTTAACTCTAGTCTCAGGAAATAATCTAAAATAGGGAAAAATAAACTTGCTTCACAAAGATGTTCACCACTATTTATAATAATAAAAAGTAGAGAAAATCAAATTTCTAGTAATAGGGAAGTAGGTTATGAAAATTATCAAATTCCCCTTTGACGGCTACTATGTATTCTGTAACATGTGCATTTTTGAAACACCTGCAATCATATGGAAAACTCCTTAAGCTGAAAAGCATGATACCATACAGTGTCTACAGCATATCAATTACATTCAAACTATCTCTAAGTAGAAAAGGGAATGATAGGAAACACACCAAAATACCAACAATATTTATCTCTTGGATATAGGATTATAAGTGACATTTCTTCTCTCTAGATTTCCATATTTTTGAAATTTTCTGTACTGAGCATATCTGACTTTCTTAAATGAGAAAATAATAACAGTTTTTAAACTTTTTTCTCCATTCTAATAACCATCCAACTTTTCTATCCCTCTTTCTACCCATTATCCCATGCCTGTTTTTTTGCCACCACCCTCTGAATGTGGCATTGCCCTCCACCTGGCAAGCCAAAAGGCCTCTGCCCTGCATGTACTTGGACCTCTTTGTGGGCAGCTGACACTGACGACCACCCCACCCGAAGTGCCGCCTTGGCTGGGCTTCCACACCACTGCGTTGTCCTGGCCCTTCCCACCTCTCTAATGGATCCTTCTCATCCAGTTCCCAAGACTGTGGGCTCTTCCCAAAGGCTCTTTTTCACTTTCTCACTCTGAGAGCTCATGCTTGGTCCCAGTTTCTGCTGTCTCTCCTATACTGAGGGAGTCGCAATTCACCCTATTCAAACCTATTGTGCACATCAGTCCAGTCCCTGCAAATGCTCACAAAATACCACCCCTGAGATTGTCACCTCTCCCCAATAAACTGACTTGGTTTTGCAACTTCCTTTTCTTCTGTCATTTTCCAAATCCCTATTCTATCAGGCTTCAAACACATAAACTAAGAAATCGTCATTTGCTTTGTCTCTCTTTTATTCTTCAGATCAGAAAGACTATAGCAGGGGTTCTCAACCAGGGGTCCATGGACCCCCAAGGGGTCCGTGGAAAGATTTCAGGGGGTCTGTGAGCTTGAATTGAACAAAAATCAACTTTTTATCTTTCTTTTCTCTGACCTCTAACTGAAATCTAGCATTTCTTTCACTTATAAATGTATGCAATAAATAAATTACAGTAGTATTCATTTCACCTGACTGGCAAAGGGGTCCGTGGAACAAAAAAAGTTAAGAATCTCTGCACTACAGTATTTTAACAGAGTCTTCCTTAAAGCCATTCTCCAGATCCATCTTTCAGTCTCCATTCCCTATAGAACTTCATGTACCCTGCACTTAAAAAAATGCCTCTCTCCCCCCTTCACTGAATGTCTAAATTCTGCCCATCCTGTGGGATCCAACTCCAGTTCCACTTCATTCATTCCGAATTTTTTATAGAAAAATTCATGTAAGTGCCAGATACTGGGTGAGACATTGGGTAGACAGGAGTGACCAAAATAGACAAGTTTTCTTCATTCTTGGAGCTTACATTCTATTGAGAGGGGGGGAAGAAAAACAACAAACAAGTAAAACAATAAATAAACAAGATAATTCCAGGTAGTAAAGCAGGGCAATGTGATAGAGAGGAGGCGGGGGTAGCAGAAGTGCTGATGTGGAAGGTACTTTAACCCTTCCGAAGGCCCCCAGCCTGAATGGATCTCGCCCTCCCCTGAACTCCATAGCTTTTACTCCTGCCCCAAGTTATAATTACATGTGTATTTGTCTTAGCTCTTCTCTCAGACTGTACGTGTCTTGTTGGCAAGATCCATAACATACCTCTCACGACCTTTCATTAGTATGGAGCTCAGCACCAAATGCGTACTGATTCCAATAAATTTTTGCTGAATAAATAAATGAAAAACTATATCACTGCAACTGCTGGTCCCCGGCTTCTAGCCTATTTCCTAATTCAATCATGCATGAATTTTACAGAACACCATTTTCATCTCCTCGCCTTCCTCCATGCAAGACCCTTCAGTGACACGTTGCACTTTCCTACCTACCATCAACTCTAAACTGCTGCCTCTCTATAACCCAGGCCTCTAATGACAACTCACCACCGGTTTCTGCAGAAGTCTTGCTGAGCTCGTCAGGTTGGTCACCTAATTGTCTTTCCACCCTAACTGTTCATTTCAACTCTGTCCTCCTAAGTTTGCAAGGACATTGCTGCATCAAGTTCATGCACTCATTTTTAAGTATTTATTTAGCATTCACTATATGCCAGGCATCATGGCAGGCACTGCACACGCCTTGGTGAATGGAACAGTCATGGTCTCTGCCCTTACGACACACACAGTCCCACACAAGACAAAGCAAGAGAACTCTGTGAACTATAGAGCAATTCAAAGGCAAGTTGTTAGAAGCAGTAGTAGTATTCCACCTCCATGCCTCTACCCTTGTGGTTCACCTTTTCTGAAACGCTTTTACATTTCCTCTCCACTTCCTCATTATACCTCTCCTTAAAGGCCTGCACTAAACCCTGCCTTCTCCATAAACCTCACACTCATCCTTTAACAATTGCATCATTCATAGCCTGCACCTCCCAGATTAATGCTTTACTACTTACTGGCTAGTGTTACTCACTAATTGTTCTTTGAGTGTTATTTCCCCAAGTAATAGATTATAAGTCGTTGGAGAAAAGTAATAATTTGTATACTCTAATATCCCACGTGTCCTTGAGCAAGTTACCTGACCTCTCTGGACCTCAGTATCTGCTAGTATAAATGTCATTAAAATTACTCACAGAACTATTGCAAATGAATAAAAACAGAGCTAGTATCCAGAGTATACAGGAAATAGCTATGTAACAATGAGTTCAGGACAATTTAATTTCTTTTAAAAAAAAAAAGTAAAGTACATGAATAGGCTTTTCAGAAAAGAGGGAATATAAAAGCCAATAAATACATAAAAAGGTACTCAACCTCATTAGATACCAGGTAAATGCAAATTAAAACCACAATCGGAGGTACTCATACCTACCAAGTGTCTCAAATTAAAAAGACTGATAATATCAAATGTGCACAAAGATATAGAACAACTGGAATGCTCACAGTGGTGGTTGGAGTGTAAATTGATATAATAATTATTTTGGAGAGCCGTAGGGAACTATCTACTAGAGTTGAACATAAACAAACTCTATGATCAAGTAATTCCATCCCAGGTATACACTCAATAGAAATGTGCACATATATGCACCAAAAGACATATTGAAAAATGTTCATAGCAGCATTGTTTGTAATAGTACGAAAAAATAAACAACTCAAAGGCCCATCAACTGAGAATGGATCAGTTAATTGCTGTATTCAAACAATGGACTATTATACAGCAATGAGACTGAAAGAATCTTATAGCTACATGCAACATATATGAATGCTGCAAGCATTTTGTGGAACAAAATAAGTCATTTACAAAAGAATTCACAATTAATGATTCCATTTATATAGTTCAAAAAGACACAAAACTAATCTATGGTATAGAAGTCAAGATAGTGGCTACAACTAGGAAGAAGGGAGTGGATATATGTTATACTTCAATCAGAAAGTTTATTTTGAAAGAAAAATGGCATACTATATATGAAAGTGCTCAGAACTGCCTGGCTTTAGTAAAGGCTCAATACAGATGTGTTTACTATTTATCATTGGACCTAAAATAGTACTAAATACATGAGAAGCACTTTATTCACCTATTAATTCAACAACTAACTACCTACCACACTATGTATACAGGGTATATAGTGATGAACAAAACAGCTGTAATTCTTGAATTCATAGAATATGCTGGGTGTTTTAGTTTGCTAAAAGCTGCTGGGAGCAATATACCAGAAATGGGTTGGCTTTTACAATGGGGATTTACTAGGTTAAAAGCTTATAGTTCTGAGGCTGTGAAAGTGTCCAAATCAAGGCATCATCAGGAGATCCCTTCTTCCTGAGCTGCAGCTGTGGGCGATCAGGCACATGGCAATGTATGCTCCTCTCCCTCCCCTCCTGGCCTCATTGTTTCAGCTTCTGGTTAAAGTGGTTTCCTCTCATCTTCTGTGTTCCACTGATTTCAACTTCTGGGTTCCTCTCTGTCTCTAGCTTTTTTCTGTGTCTGCACCTTTTTATTCTTCCATTTCTTCCAGTAAGAGGATTAAGACCCACCCTGGGTCACACAATCTAACCAAAAGCCCTTAGCTGTAGTAATTTAATCAAAAGTTCCCATCTACAATAGGTTGACAAACACATGAATGAATTAGCTTTAAGGACAGGATTTTCTGGGGTCCACAAAAGCTTTCAAACTCCCACAATGGAGGAAGAGAATAATTTTAAAAACTAACAGGCAAAGAATACATAATTAAAAATGGTGATAAATGCTATGAAAAAAAAACAAAAGGGAGACGTAAACTGAATGTTTCATGATTGATTATTGAATCCTAAGACAGAATATTGGAGAGGGTCTCCCTCTCCAAGTGTCTACTAGTTTGTCTACTAGTTTGTCTATTAGACAAATAGACTAGTTTGTCTACTAGTGTATACTAGTGTCTAGTACTGGTGTCTCCTAATAGTGTCTACTAGTCTGTCTATTCAAGGTACATTACTCCTACGAGTTATTATGGCATTGGTGAATAAAATTCATATGTCTTTCTCAAAATGTCAGGAGAGAAGAATCTAAGAAGTGAGGAAATGATGAATAAAGACAGAATGGAGTAGTAGTTAAGAGCACTGGCTCCAGAGTGAGACAGTACCCAAGTTAGACTCAATTCCAGAACTGCTGCTCGCTTACAGTGTGTTCTTGGGCAAGTTCCTTAACCATCCTATGCTTTAGTTTCCTCATCTGTTAAAAATGGAGGTGATAAGGACACCTACCTGACAGGAATTTTGTGAGGATTAATTTCAGAATATACAAAAGGTGTTAGCAGGCATTTTCTGTAAAGGGTCAGAGAGTAAATATGTTGGGCTTTATGGGCTATATGGTCTCTGTTGCAGCTACTCATCTCTGCCATTGTAGCACAAATCAGGCATTGACAATACATAAATGAATGAGTGTGACTGTGTTGCAATAAAACTTTATTTGCAAAACAGTCAGCAGCACTATTTGGTCTATAGACCATAGTTTGTTAATTCTTGATTCACATACTATTGCTTGCTTACAACAGTGTCTGACACATAGTAAAGAGCTCAATACAGTTTAGCTATTATTATTTTGCTCTACACATATTATGGGCTCACAAAATATTTGTTGACTAAATGAACATATTTGAAAAGAATTTATAAAAGAATAAGGAAATTTGGAAGATATTTGCTGCAAAGTGTTTCCCATGAAATGTGACTTCTAATGTTCTATTTAAGAAATTATGTCGATATGCCAACAAATTAGATAACCTACATGAAATGGACAAATTCTTAGAAATACACAAATTACCTAAACTGACTCAAGAAGTATGTCTCAACAGACCTATAACAGTAAGAGATTGGATCAGTAATCAAAAGTCTGCCAACAAAGAAAAGTCCAGGACCAGGTGGCTTCACTGGCAAATTTTAGCAAACATTCTAAGAATTAACACCAATCCTTCTCAATCTCTTATAAGGAAGGAACATGTCCTAACTCATTCTATGGGGCCAACATCACCCTAATACCAAAGCCAGATAAAGATATCACAAGAAAAGAAAATTACAGTCAAATATTCCCTATGAATATAGATGCAAAAATCCTCAACAAAATACTAGCAAACCGAATCCAACAGCACATTAAAAGGATTATATATCATGGCCAAGGGGTATTTATTCCAGTTCTGTAAGGGTGGCTCAACATAAGAAAATTAGCCACCATAATACATTACAGTAATAAAATGAAGGGGAAAAAAAACACTTGAACATCTTAGCTAATACAGAAAAGGCATTTGGCAAAACACTCAGGAAACTAGAAATAGAAGGAAATTTCCTCAACATGATACAGGTCATATATGAAAAACCCACAGCTAATATCATACGCAGTGGTGAAAGTTTGAAAGCTTTCCCCCAAAGATCAGGAACAAAACAAATATACACACTTTCACCACTGTTGTTCAACTTTGTACTAGAAGTTCTAAGCAGAGCAATTGGGCAAATAAAAGAAGTAAAAGCCCTCCAAATTGGACAGTAAAGTAAAACTTTCCCTATTGATATATGACATGATCCTATATAGAGAATATATCAAAGAATCTACCAGAAAGCTACTAGAGCTAATAAATGAATTCAACAAAGTGTTGGGGTACAAGATCAACACACAAAAATCAGAGGTGTTTCTATATACCAGCAATAAACATCTAAAAAGGAAATCAAGGAAACATTCTATTTATAATAGCAACTAAAAGAATGAAGCATCTAGGAATAAATTTAACAAATAATGTAAAGAATTTGTACAGAAAATGACAAATCATCGTTGAAAGAAATTTTAAAGGACCTAAATAAATGGAAGGATATCCTATGTTCATGGATTGGAAAACTTATTAAGATATCAGTACTCCCTAAAGCAATTTACAGATTCAACACAATACCAATCAAAATTCCAACAGCCTTCTTTGCAGAAATGGAAAAGCAAATCATCAAATTCATATAGAAGAGCAAAGGGTCCCAAGTAATCAAAAACATATTGAAAAACAAGAACAAAGTTGAAATGGAGAACACACTTCCCCATTTCAAAGCTTATTACAAAGCTAAAGAAATCAAAACAATGTGACACTGGCACAGGCACCAACATATAGACCAATGGAATCAAATTGAGAGTTCACAAATAAACTCACACATATAAGGCCAATTGACTTTTGACAAAAGTGCCAAGTCCACTCAATGGGAAAAGAATAGTCTTCTCAACAAATGGTATTGGGGAAACTGGGTATCCACATGCAAAGGAATGAAGGTGGGCCCCTACTTCACACCACATACAAAAATTAATTCAAAATGGATCAATGACCTAAATGTAAGCGCTAAAATTATAAAACTCTTAAAAAGAAAACATAGGTAAATATCTTCAAGACCTTATATTAAGCAATGGATTTCTTACACTTTACACCAAAAGCACATGCAGCAAAAGAAAAAGTAGCTAAATTGGACTTCATCAAAATTTAAATGCCAAAGCACATTATTAGCAAAGTGAGGGAGCAGAGGTGGCTAAGCCATTGGGTGCCTCCCTCCCACTTGGGAGGTCCTGGGTTTGGTTTCTGGTGCCTCTTAGAAAAAAAAGAAAAGAAGAAGAAGAAGATGAGCACACAAAGAAAAGACACAGAGAGCAGACAGTGAGTGCAAACAATGATGGAGGGGGGAGAATTAAATAAATCTTAAAAAAAAAGAAAGTGAAAAGAAAACAAATGGGAAAAAATACTTGGAAACCATATATCTGATAAGGATGTAATATCAAAATATATAAAGAACTCCTACAACTCAACAATAAAAAGACAACCTAATTTTAAAATGGGAAAAAGACTTCTCCAAAGAAAATATACAAATGGCCAATAAGCACATGAAAAGATGCTCAATACCATGAGCCATTAGGGAAATGCAAATCAAAACCACAATGAGATATCATTTCATACCTGCTAAAATGGCTATTATTTTAAAAACAGAAAATAACAAGTGTAACGAGGATGCAGAGAATAGGAACCCCCATCCATTGCTGGTGAGAATGCAAAATGGCACAGTCGTTGTGGATAACAGTTTAGCTGTTCCTCAGAAAGTTAAGTATAGGATTACCATATGACCTGCCAATCCCACTTCTAGGTATATACCCAAAAGAATTGAAAACAGGGACTCAAACAGATATTTGCACATCAATGTTCATAGCGGTATTATTCACAATTGTCAGAAGAAGGAAGCATCCCAAGAGTCCATCAACCGATGAATGGATAAGCAAAATGTGGTATATTCATGGAATGAAATGCTAGTCAGCCATAAAAAGGAATGAAATTCTGATACAAGCTTTACAATATGGATGAACCCTGAAGACATCATGTTAAGTGAAATAAACCAGACACAAAAGGACAAATATTGTATGATCTCACTTATACAAAATAACTAAAATTTACAAATTCATAGAGACAGGGAGTAGATTTGTGCTTTCTGGGAGCCAGGGAAGGGAGAATGGGGAATCAATGATTACAGAGTCTCTGTTTGGAGTGATAAGAAAGTTTTGGTAATGGATGGTGGTGATGGTAGCACCACATTGTGAATATGTTTAAGGCCACTGAATTGTATGCTTGGAAATGGTTAAAATGGGAAATTTTATGCTATATTTATATTACCACAACTAAAAAGAAGAAGAAGAAATTATATTGAACTGCAGTATAAACATAATTCAGGAACTGAATTTTAAGCCGTTCATTCATTGAACAATGATTTATCCAATACTTGAACTAGGCCTTGAGAACACAAGGGTGAGCAAAAGCCAGAAAGGTCTCTGCCCTCATTCCGCCTACTGTCTAATAGGAGACACAGACATTGATCAAATAATCACATAAATTAATGTAAAATTGTAAGTTTGGTAAATGTTGCAAAGGAGGAGCACATGATTCAATGAGAGCTTCTGATAAGAACTGGTACAAAGGAACATGACAAGTTTGAGAGTCTGAAAGGAGGCCAGTGTGTCTAGAACCACAGAGAACAAGAACATGAAATCTCAAAGAGCATGGGGTGAAATTAGTAATGGCCAGTCACTCAGCTCCTAAGGGGCAGAGCCCAGGCTGGTCCACAGGGCTCTCAAGGCCTCAAACTCTAGTTCCTTCCAGAATCTCTGATTTTGCCCCCCAGGCACAGGATACATCAGCTACTTCATTGTTAGAATCCCAGGAGTGCCTTCAGGTTTGGGGTCCATAAATCAGAACAGGACACAAAGCAAAAGACAAGGAGTAGTTTCAGAGAACTGCTGCACAAATGCCACCTTTTCCTTCCAGCCCAGCTTCCACCTCCACAGCCCTGGAAGACACATGCTGAGTCAGTGACTGCACCGGGTGCTCCAGGAATTTTGACGGATCAATTGAAGGTGCCTGTGCACTGAATGGTGCCTCCTGATCAAAGCCTTCAAAACGGCAGGTGGAGGCCAGTTTCCCAAAGCCATCCAAAAGCAGGTCTAATTAAATCGAATACCAGTTCTACTTGCCTTCTGATTCACACCAAAGTGCACACTGCTTTCCGTCATTGCTGACACC
>JAQZBX010099520.1:0-11464 GCA_029593785.1 Cabassous unicinctus
ACACCCTAGACCACACTGCACCACTAGACACCATATTGTACAACACCACACAAAACCACAAGACACTCAAAACACCACTCATAACACGAAACAATTTGACCCCACACAACACCACACAACACCACAGCACTCCACACAACACCACAGCACAGCAGAGCAACCCACACGACACGAAAACAAACCAAAACAAACCACAATGCATCAAATCACAGCACTCCACACCACACCCCACCAAACCACACTGCTTCACATCACACCAACCGCTTCATACCACACCACAGTACTCCACAGCACAACACACCACACCATTCCACATGACACTTCACCATTCCATACCAAGCGACACCACACCCATAACACCGCAAACCACACCACACAAGTTGACTAAACAGAACACCACACAACACCACAGCACTCCACACCACACCCCGGCACACCAGAGCACTCCAGACAACAAAAAACACACCAGACCTAACCACAATGAATCAAATCACAGCACTCCACACCACACCCCACCAAACCACACCACTCCACATCACACCACATGCTCCATATCACACCACAGCACTCCACATCACAATACACAACACCATTCAACATGACACCATGCCACTCCACACCAAACCACCCCCCACACAAAACACCACACCACACCACACCGCTTCACACCACACCACTCCACATCTTATGACATGACACCACACCACATGTCTCCACACCACACCTTCCAACTCAACACCTAACCACAGCACACCACACCACACCACTCCAAACCACACCACACCACACCACACCACATCACTCCACACCACAACTCCACACACCTCATCCCACTGCTATACACAGCACTGCAACACAACACTGCACACCACACCACACCATATCATACCACAACACACTAAACAAAACCACCCCACCCCACACAAATCACTGCTCCACATCACACCACATCACACCATTCCCCAGAAACCACAGGACACAGCACCACACCGCTCCACATTGCAATGCACCACAATACTTAACATCACACACTTCCACACCAAACCACACAGCATCATGCCTCACCGTGCCAAAACAAACCACACCACACTGCATCACACCATTCCACAACACAACCGTCCTCATGACACTACGTGACACCACACTCTACCACTCCCCACAACACTCCACAACAATCCACACCACACCACCCTTCAAAAATCCACACCATACCACCCTTCAAAAATCCACACCACACCACTCCACAGCACATCTCTCCAACCCACCACTCCATACCAATTCCACCACACAACAGCATAAAACTCCACAACACACCGCTGCACACCCCTCCACACCACCACACCACACCACAGCAAACTGCTTCACATTGCACTGAACCACACCACTCCACACCACACCACACCACACCACTTCCCACAGTACCACAACACAACACCCAACACTGTTCCATACCACACCACACCACACTAACTCACACCACACATGACACTGCACTGCAGCAATAGGCACCACACCACACCACAGCACAACACTCCACTCTACACATCATCACACCATTCCATATCACCCCCACCCAAAACTCCACAAAACACCACAGCACACCACTCAACACCACACCCCTCCTCAAAATTCCACACCACAACAAACCACACTGCTCCATTGCAAAGCACAACATACTACATGAGACCACTCCACAGCAAAACACACCACACCAAAAGAAACCACCACACACCACTCCAAACCACACCACACTACTCCACAGCACACCACACCACTCCACACCATTCGACACCATATCATACCACACCACATCAAACCACAGCACAGAGTTCCACACCATTCCACACAACACCGCACCACTCCACATCACACCACACTACACCACACACATAACAGCACAACACAGCATGCCACACCATTCCATACAACACCACACCACAACACAACACAACACACAAACCCACTCCACACCACCCCATTACAAACTAGAGCACACCGCACCATACAACACTGCACTACACTACACCACAACACTCCACTCTGCTCCACACGTCACCGCACACCACACCACTCTATATCACACCACGTCATTACCACCCATAGCAAACCCCTCTACACAGCACCACACCCATGAAACCACACAGCACCACAATACACTGCACCACACAGCACCACAATACACTGCACCACACAGGACCACAACACACCACACCACTAAACTCCACACACCTCATCACACCAGGCCACAACACACCACACCTCTCCATACTGCACCAACCTCTATCACTTCAGAGCACACCTCAACACACTGCACCACAGCAAACCACATCACTCCACAGAAAACACAACAAAACACACCACTACACACCACACCACTACACACTTCACCACACCACACCGCAGCACACCACACCACAACAAAAAACAGCATTCCACAGAAGACCACTCCAAACCACATCATTCCTCGCCACTCCACACCACACCAGACCACACTGCTCCAAAGTGCACCAAAGAACACCACACCACACCACACCACTCCACATTACACCACAGCATATCACAAAACACCATAACAAAACACACCACACCACTCAACAACACACTGCACCAATCCACATGACATCACACCACACCACAGCATAACATACCACACCACAACACACCACACCACTCCACTCCACACCACACTACATCACACCACACCACAACACTCCACCAAACCCCACAGCACATCACACAGCTCCACACCAAACCACACCACACAATTCCACACCACAAAACACCACACCACACATCTCCACACCATACTGCACAACACAACACCATACCACACCACACCAAACCAGACCACACTGATCTACACCACTCCACACCACATGACACTACTCCACATCACACCACACAGCAGCACACACATAACCCCACAACACTGTAAACCACACCATTCCTTATCACACCACATCACTCCACACTACACCACAACACACCACACAACACCACTCCACACCACACCATTACACATTAGACCGCACCACGCCACACCACACTGCACCACACAACACTGCAACACTCCATGCAACTCCACACCACACTACACAGTAACCCACCACACTTCACCACACTGCACCACAATGTACTACATTAGAACACACCACACCACTCCACAGCACTCCACACCACCCCTCATCGCATGACACCACATCAATCCACAACACACCAACCACACCATATCATACCACTCCAAAAGTCACTACACCAAACGACTCCACACTTCACAATAACTCACCACTCCACACTACACCACACCCACCACACTGCTCCACACCTCACCCCACCACAGTACCCAGCACCAATCCACTCCACACCACACCACAGCACACCATACCACACCACATCATATCAAACCTAACCACAACACACCACAATGCACCAATCCACACCACAACACACTGCTCAAGACAAGACCACACCTCAGCACACCGCAGCACACCACAAATCACCACACACACCGCTCAATACCACACCCTTCCACAACACACCACACCACATATTTCCATACCACATGACACCAAACCACAACACACCTCACCACACCACACCACAACACACAACTGCAATACACACTAAACCACACTATTCCTCACCACAACGTTCAAAACCACATGCCTCAACACAACACAACACCACATTATACCACTGCACACCATATCACCCTTCACCACAACGCACTACCCCTCACAAATCCACACCACTCTGCACAGTTCAATACCAGAGCACAACACATCACTACACAGCACAGAGCTCCTCACCACAGCAAACCACACATCCGCACACCACAACACAACACTCCTTACCATACCACACAACACAGAACCACACCACACCACACCACTCCAGACCATGCCACTCCATACCACTCAACACCACCCCACACAAAGCACACCGCTTCACAAAACACCACTCTGCACTAGACCACACAGCACCACACTGCACTGCATCACATCACACTGCACCACCCAACACCACTCCAGAACACACCACACAATATCACACTAGACCGCACCACAACACAGCAAAGTGCACAACATTGCACCACATCCCTCCACACCACACCACTAAACAAAACACTGCACCACTCCAAACTACAACACGTCTCACCATATCATACAAAACACAGGCCACCACACCACACTGCATCACACCCCACCACACAGCCCCAAACCACTGCACACCACACCACTCCACAGCACTCCATAACACACCACACCACACCACATTTATCCACACCAAACAGCATGACACAACTCCACAACATACCACACCACACCATAACTTTCCACACCACATGACACCACTCAAATCCTCACTATAAATCAATGCTCCACACCACACCACACCTCAACACTCCACACCACAACACACTAAACCATAGCACACCACACCTTATTACACCACACTGCAAAAAACCGCACCCCACCACTGCAAACAATACCACACAACACCACTCCACACCACAACACACCACTCCAAAACACAAACCCCCCCACACCACCAAACACCGCCAAACCCCACATTACCACATGACACCGCACCACACAGCACCACACAGCACCACAGCACACCACATAACACCACACCAGTCTACACACCACAGCACTCCACAATGCAACACAACACACTACTCCATACCGCACCACAACATATCACTCCACACCACCACATACAACACCACACAAACCACCCCACCCCACACGACACCACACTGAAAAACACCACACCACACCACACTACACTGCACAACACCACACTGCACAACAAAATACAACAACACACCACATCACAGCACTTCACACCACATGACTCCACACAACACTGTTCCACACAATACTGCACCACACCATTCCACACCACCCCAAAGCACAGCATATCTTACAACACCAAACCACACCACTCCACACCTCAGCACAACTCACAACTCCCCAAGACACAACATGACTCGACAGCAAAAACACCACAGCATACCACAACACACCACACCACTCCAAACACCACAACACACCGCTCCACAACTCACCACATCACCACATGTCATACCGTGCAACATCACTCCAAACCACACCACACCATATTGTACAACACCACACCACACCCTAAAACATCACACCACACCATGCTACAGCACACCACACCAAACCACGACACACCACACTACTCAACACAACCCCAGAACCACCAAACCACACAACATGGATCTACACCACACCACACAACACCACACCACATCACACCACTCTGCTCCAAACCGCATCACACCCCACCAATCCACACTAAAACACACCACACCATATCATACCACACCACACCACACCACAACCCACCACAACACAAAGCTCCACAAAAATCCACGCCACTCCACACCACACCAAACCACACCACAGCACACCACCCAAAACAGACCCCTCTACATCACACCACAGCATATCACACCACAACACAAGGCACCACGTTACTGCACCCCACACCACACCACACAACTCTTCACAACACCGCACCACTCCAAATCAAACCACACCTCACCAATCCACACCACACCACTGCACACCACACCACATAATATCACACAACACCACAACACAACACACCCCACAAATCCACACAACACACCCCACCAATCCACATCACACCACAACACTCCACACCAGTTTAAACCCTTCCAAACCACACCACACTGCAACAAACTATACCACATCACACCACACCACTTCACAGCAAACCAAAACACACCACACCACCCTGTTACACACCACAACACTGGACAATACACCAAATATCACAGCAGCACTGCACACCAGAAAACACTGTAGAACACCACTACACACGACACCCTTCCGAACAACACCACATTGTTCCAAACCACACCACACCAGACCAGTCCACACAAACACCACACCATTTCATACCATGCAACACCACAGCACTTCACAGGTCACCAAAATTCACTGCTCCACTCCAAACCACAACACATAACACTCCACCACTCCACACCACACCAAATCACATGACAGCACATCACTCCACACCATACACCTCCACATCACACCACAGTATATCACACCACACAACACAATATTGTACCACACCACCCCACAAACCTCACCACACCACTACACACCACACCACTGCATATCACACCACAATACAACACACCACATAGAACCACACCATACTGCACCACACAGCACCACACTGTACCACAACACATAACACCAAAGCACTTCACACCAAAACACACCACACCAAACCACTCTACACCACACGACAATGACCAAAAACTGACCAATGCAGTACACCACAACACACAGCCCCACACAGCACCACAGCACACCACTCCACACCACACCACACAACACCACCGCAAGCCACACCAGACCGCACACCACTCCACACCACATCTCTCCAAACCACAACATACCATATTGCTATACACCATATGACACAAAACTACTCCAAACCGCACCACACCTTACCACTACACACCACACCACACCACAACATAACATACGATACCACACCTCAGCACACCACACCTCACCACAACTCATTGCTCTACACCAAACAACGCCACAAAACACCACACCACTTCACACATCCCAAAACCACACCAGAGGACACCATTCCACACTATACACCTCAACATCACAACACAGCATATCACACCACAACATGACACAATGCACCACACCAATCCACATATCACACCACACCACAACTCTCCTCACCTCACCACAGCACATCACAAAACTCCACTCCAAACCACACCACACCATTCCACACCACAACACAACACAACACACAGTTCCACATCACACCACACCACTCCCCACTACACAATACTATACAACACAACACCATACTACACCACAGCAAACCAGACCACACTGATCCACCCGAAAACACACCACTCCACATTGATGCACATTGAACCTCATGACACCACTCCACATCATAACACCCCAAATCATAACATACAAGACCACACCAAACCACTCTAAACTTTAACACAACTCAATGATCCACACCACAGCACACCACTCCACAAAACACCACACCACACCATACCACACCACACCATATCACACCACACCACAAGACAAAACACCCCAACGCTCCACACAAAAGCACCACACACCATTCAACACTACAAAACAAAGCACCACTCTATACTACACCCCTACACTCCCCAGCATGCCACACGACTCCACACACCACCACACCCACCAAGCCCCACAGCACCACACAACCTAGCAAAACACAGCACCTCACAGCACCACAGCACACGACACCACACAACAGTATACACACCAGAGCACTCTACACCACATCACACTACATCGCTCTTTACCACACCACACCATATCACTCCACACAACACAGCACACAGCATCACACCACACCATGGCACGCCACACCACACCACACTGCACAACAAAGCAACACACAGCACCACTCCACACCATACCACACTATACTGCTCCACAACACACCATAACTCACGGTATCATACTAATCAAATGACACTGGAACACTCAACATGACACCACATCCCTCCACACCACACCACACCACACCAATCCCCACCACTGAACTCCAAAACATAACATACCAAATGACTACACACCACAGCACTCCAAACATCACCACAACTCACCGCTCCACACCAAACCACACCACAAAACACCACACACCTCCACACAACCATAAACCACAACAGAGCACACCATTACACACTACACCCCTCCACATCCCAACAAAGCATATCAAACCACAACACAACATAATGCACAAAATCAATCCACACATCACACCACACCACTCCCCACCACACCACAGCACATCACACAGTTACACTCCACACCACACCACACCATTCCACACCACAACGCAACACACCACACAGCTGCTCATCACACCACACCATTCTTCTGCACACCATACTACACAACACAACATCATACCACACCACAGCAAACCATACCACACTGATCAACACCCAACACACCACACCACATTGATCCACACTGAACAGCATGACACCACTCCACACCATACCCCACCACACCATTACATACCAGACCACACCAAACCACTCCAAACTTCACCACAACTCAATGTTCCACACGACACGACACCACTCCACACCACACCACACAACAACATACCACAACACACCATATCACATCAAACCACAAAACACCCCACCCCACCAATTCCTAAACACCACACAACACAACACACCACTCTACACTACACCCACCTCTCCACACCACACCACACCACTCCAGACCCAACCAAACCCAGCAAACCCCACAATACAAAACGACAGCACACCACACAGCTCTGCACAGCACCACAGCACATGACACCACACCCCACCATTATACACACCACAGCAGTCTGCACCACAGCACATTACATTGCTCCATACTGCACCACACCATATCACTCCACACCACACAACACAGAACACCACACCAAACCATGCCACACTACACCATGCTGCACAACACTGCCCCACACAGCACCACTCCACACCATGCCACATTACACTGCTCCACACCACACCACAACACACCATATAATACTAACCACACCACACCACACCACTCAAAACAACACCACACCCCTCCACAAAACGCCACAGAACGCCACTCCCCTCAACACCACAACACACCACAGCACTTCACACCACACCACTTCACACAGCACTGCTGAAAACCATACTGCACCACACCACTCCACACCACACCACACCACACCACAGCATATCATACCACACCACCTCAGAGCCCACCACTCCAAACCACACCATAACTCACCACTCAACACCAAACCAGTACACACCACTGCACAGCACACCACAATACATCATATGACAACCCACCACACTTCACTACTCCAAACAACACCACTCTACACTGCTCCACACCCCACATATCTCCCAATGTCATATCACACCATACCACACCACTCCAAACAACACCACACCACACTGCTACAAACCCCACACATCACCCCATTTCATACCACAACAGAGCACACCACTCCACACCACTATACAGGACACCACACCAAACCACTACACACCACACCACACCACTGTACACCACACCACACCCAAAAACAACACAGCACTGTACCACAGCACACCACAAAACCCCACACAGCACCACATCACACCACACCACACCACACTGCTACAAACTGCACCACCATGCACCAATCCACACCAAAGCACACCAGACAACCACATATCACACCACAGCTCTCCACACCTCAACACAACTCACTGCTCCATACTATACCACTCCAACCACACCACCCCAATCCACACCACACAAAACCACACCACAGCACATAACATACACCCCACACCTCCATATCACACCACAGCATATCACACCAAAACACAAAACAATGCACCACACCACTCCACACCACACCACTCCAGACCACACCACACCACTCCAAACCACACCAAACCACACCACACCAAACCTCTCCACACCACACCAAAGCATATAACACTGTTGAACATCTCACCACACCACTCCACTCCACGCAATATTACACCCCAATACACCACTCCACAACACCCCACACCATTCCACACTATGCCAAACAGCCCCACTCCACACCACACCACAAAACACTAAGCAAACCACACAACACCATACCAGAACACACTGATACACAGCATTCCACACCACACCACACCACTCCACACCACACCACAACACACCAAACAACACTACACACCACAGCCTTACATGATAGGCAGCACCACACCATACCACTCCACAACACTCCAAACCACACCACTCAGAACAAAACCATACCACTCCACACTGCCCCAAACTGTATCACACCACATCAAACCAAAAGACTCCACACCACTGTTCAGCACACCACATCAAACCACTACACACCACACCACACCACACCACACTACACCACAACACACCCACCAAACCACACTGCTTATTACTACAGTGCACCACACAGCACCACAGAGCACCACACAACACAACACAACATTGCTCCAAATCGTAAAACATTACACGACTCTAAATCAAACCACACAACACCATATCACTCCACACCACATGACAACACAGTACACCACACCAAACCACACACTTCATAGCAAACCACAATACACAACACCATTGCTCACCACACCACTCCACACTATACCACACCACACTGCAGAAAACCACACCACACCAAACAATACCACTCCACACAACACCCTTCTAAACCACACCACATGACACTGCTCCAAACCACACCACACCTCACCACTCCACACCTCACCACCTCAATCATACCATACCACACAATACCACAGCACTCCATAATTCAACACAACTCCCTTATCCACTCCAAACCACACCACACAGCACCACACACTCCACACAAAACCAAACCACACCACAGCACACCACTCCACACCACACCACACCACACCACACCACTCCACATCACACCATTCCACACCACAAAATAACACACACCACACCACTCCACACAACACCACACCACACAACATGACATAACACAGCTTCACTCCACACCACACTACAGTATTCCACACTGCAACAAAACAAATCAGACAGCTCCATATCACTCCACAACACTCCACATCATACTACACAACACGAAACCATACCACACCATGCTAAACCAAGCCACACCTATCCACACCACTTATCACCTCACCACAGCACTCCACATCACACCACATGACACCAGAACAAACCACAGAACACCTCTCCACACAACACTATTACACAGGAGACAGCACCTCACCACACTGCACCAAAACCCCACACCACTGCACGCCACTCCACACAATATGAGAAAGCACAACATCACATCGCATCACACTTCACCACACAGTAGCACAACACATCATATCACACCACTCCACACCACTCCACACCACACCACAACACACCACACAGCTCCACTCCACATAACATCATTGTACACCAAACCACACCACACCAAACCACTCCACACCACACCAAAGCATATAACACCACGTGACAACACATCACACCACTCCATGCAATAATACACCCCAATACTCCACAAAACACTGCACAACTCCACAACACCCCATACCATTCCACACTATGCCACAGAGCTCCACTCCACACCACACCACAAAACACTACAGCAAACCACACAACACCATACCAGAGCACACTTATACACACCACTCCACATCACACCACACCACAACACACCAAACAACAACACAACACACCACAATCTTACACACTAGACAGCAACCCACCACACCACACTGCACCACACCACACTGCACCACTCCACAACTTTCCAAACCACACCACACAGAACAACACCATGCCACTACAAACTGCCCCAAACTGTATCA
>JAQZBX010099521.1:0-11464 GCA_029593785.1 Cabassous unicinctus
CCCCCCCCCCCCCAATCTAACTCAAAGTAATAAGGTATTTCAGGAAAATCTAATCTTGGTGAGGTAGAATATCTAAAAGATGCCACCTTGCTTCTTCTCACCTGGTCATAACTCCCAATTCTCAATAAAATACTTGAAAGTTCTTTAAGTTTGTCATGTGTTATGACCATACTTCCACAAATCTTTGCTCTCTTTCCCTGGAATGCCTTACATGCCTCATTTCCCTAGTGAACTCCACGACACCTTCCCAGAGTTAGTCATTCCTTCTTGGGTGCTCTTACCATATCTATGTACACTTCTATCATGTTACCACATAGCTGTGCTTATTTGTCCTCCAGTGTTAGCTTTTTGAGACTGTCGACTGGCATGTGGTAGGTATTCAATAAATATTGAAAGAAAGACAGTAGCTATTTTCTAAAGAATAAAAGTCAATTATAATATTTGACATTGGTAGATATGTTTTCTTTTTCAGGAAGGGTGATGCTTTTGCATTAATTTTTCAGTGAAACCAAGGGTGTATATTTACAACTGAAGGTGCTATGGAAGAGAGTGATATGCTAACTGGTTCACATGAGTATCAGACACATGACCTTGGCCTGTTTAGCATGGTCCTCTAATCAGCAGATTTAATTTTAGTGGAACCCCTAGAGAAATACTTTGAAATGCTCTGGTTCTATATGCAGAATTTAGAAATCGTAAATCTAACATATAGATCTTGGCTGCATTAGCATTAAAACCAGCACTTGTGACTGTGTAGGTATTATGACATTATGACTGATCCAGTGTAGGCATTATGACAATGGTAAGTTTTTAAAATCTCAAATATTATAAAATCGAATTCCAAAATATATTTATCTGAAGTTTTGTCATTTCACTTCAACATGTAATTTCTCAAGATGATTCTAATTTTAAAAGATCTGAGTAGAATCGTTGCCGTTTGTCCAGAAGTCTAGTAAGATTTGAAAAGTAAATTAATAAATACTGAGTACCAGCTTATGGTTTAGTACTGTTAATAATGCATAAAATGTGTGACTTTGACCTTGATGTCAAACAGCCTGTATTTTATTTGGTGATGTAAGAAAACACAGATACAAAATGATTTCTAGATACTTCTTTGTAGCCCCAACTGTCCATAAATGGGAGGCCAAGCATAAAAAAAGCATAGGATTTGGAGTTTAAACAGATCTAGGTTAGGATCCTGGCTTGCTTTCTTTTTTTTTTTTTTTTTTTTAATAAACTCAATAATGAGTTGTACAACCCTGGTCAGTTTGACATCTCTGGAACACTTTCTCTGTTTGCAAGGTGAAGATAAGAATATCTACAACTTGCAAGTTTTTGCTTTTGAGAATTAGTGACAATGCATATAAAACATCTGGCACACAATAAATGCACGTAATGCATGTTTGACTTTATTTGGGACATTCTGCTTAGTCCGGATCATTTTGGCAGATTTCATAATGATAACATGAATCAAGCTCAGTATTGATTTGATGGGCAACCTTGGAAACTGTTCTCAGTTTTCTCATTGTAGAATAAGATGACTGACCATTTGTTTGTTTTTAAGAGTTAAGAAAGTCCTTTAGAATAGTTCTCATCATAGTTAGCCTATGGAACCATCTGACCAGTAGTGTGCATAGGAAAGAGTTCATACAAGGAATGGGTTATTAAATGCAGCAAAGAATAAGAAAGCAAGTATCTCAGAGATGGGCTATTCGTACTGAGCCCTGCCCCCCTCAATGTGCATTTCAGTTGTTTATTAGCATATACTGCATCCTTTTGCATCCTTTCCTGTTTTCCACAATGGTTGTAAAGCTTACTCTGGATGCCTGTTAACTAGTGGGGCAGTTTAACTTTGCCAAATGTTCCAGATTGTTTAAATTCTGTTTGGGGCAAATGTGTAGAGTTGATGCTCTGGAGCTTAGTCTCTGCCCTGCCAATTGAAAATACAATTTTCCTTGATGTGTCTTATTTTAATCCATTCCCTTCCATACTACAGGGCTCTGACCTGCTTGGAGCCTTTCCTACATGATTACAATTGATGCCTTGTCCTTCAGAGTCATATCAGATATAGCTACTGGGTTGATTAGTGTTTAGCTATCAAATGTGGCTCTGAGAAGGAAGTACTTACCTAGAATGGGAAGTGGGAAGCTGAGCTGGAAAATGAAGCCCTGGTCCATGTTCAGTCATCATTTAGGGAGGAGTTAGTAGCAATTTCAAAATTAGAGTTTAGATTAAGCAAAGAAAAAATAGGGCCAGGTCCAAAATTTAGTACTAGTCACAAGTTAGCTGGTATGTGAGGTATATGTAGCTGGATTTTACCAGATGTATGAACATTTTTGGGAACTGCTTATGGTTCAAGAAATTATGCAAGTTTTGTGGTATATCTAGGATTATGAAAGAATACTTTTCTAGAAGTTTACGTTCTTCCTCTGGGAATAATTAATTTCTATTAATATTCGTAGGAATTTCACTAATAATGATGTCAACTTTCTCTCTATTCCAGGGGTTCTTAACCCTTTTTGTTCCATCGACCCTTTTGCCAGTCAGGTGAAAACCATGGACCCCTTACTAAGTCCACACTATACTGTGTATTGTTTAATAAACATATCACACCTGCACCAACACATCACTATAAGAATAATGTTTTTTGGAATTTCAGTTCAAGCTCCCGGACCCCTTGTTAAGAAACCCCTGCTCCAATTCTTTTGGCTCAGGGACTTAAACTACTTTACATTAATTTTGTCAGTATTTCTTATAACATCCCTGGGTGGGAGCTACTTTTTAAATGAAATATGTGAGAACTTGCTCCAATTTACATAGTAGGTCAGTCCCTGAGATGGGAAATTGGACCCAGGATTTGTGGTTCCTGGCTCACTGTGTTTTGTCACTGAAGTGCACAGTCTTTCTAGCTCACTTCCTTTTCCATTTTTTTCTTCCTTTGATGGAGGAAATGATTTCAAGCAAATAGCAAGGAGAATAAGGTCTTCTAAGAGGTTAGAGACTATTCTACCTTTAGAAGTCCCTGATCCTTGCCTTCGATGGAAGAAAGCAGCAGAAAACTGATGTTCAGCACATGAAATATCCCAATCGTTTTTTCGACCAGTGCATACTTTTGTTTTTGTTCTTTCTTTTTTTTCTCTCTTGGAAGGAGGTTGGTGTTAGAATTTTTTGTGTGCCAGTCTTATATGTGGGGCTATCCACTGTTTTTAATGTTCAGCAGATATCACTACTTCCTTTTGGGTTGGGGGCCAGAGAGAAGGAGGTGAAGCAGCCTCTTTGGGGTGGGGTTGGGAGGAGGGTGGAGTGTAGGAAGGAGGACATTTCTCTGTGTTTTCTTAGTCATAGGACTCTGAATCCAAAATAGCTAAATTTAGCTCAGGTTCCTGTGGAAAGCATCATTTTTTGGGGCGGGTAGTGGGGGGAGAACGGAAAACCTTCTTGTGTATCCTGCTCCATGAAGCCAATAGGGAAGCAGGAGGAGGTGAGGTTGCCATGGAGATGGTAGCTGTGTGCAAGGGGAGAGCAGCAGGGTTTAGAATTCCAGGAAGGAAGAGAGAGTGATGTCATCAGATTCCATGGACCAGCCCAGGAACCCCTGCGAGGTTGGTGGGGAGTTTGATGTGTGGGGGTGGTGGAGTGGGAGTTTGTGCAGGGGAATTGTGGCTTCAGTAAGGTATGGGAAGTCAAGTTCAAGCAGAGAGGTTGGTTGGTTGTGTGGAATTGTGCTGCTCTGCATTAATGCCTGATTTTTAAAAAATCTGTAAATCATTCTGATTTTGCAGAATATTTTCTTTGTTGATAAAGGGCATATTCATTAAATATCTAGATGTAGAGTTCTAGTATCTCTTTATAGTTATATCCTTGTAGTGTTTGTGTGTGCCTTTATCCCCTGCATGTGAGGGTATTTGTGAGCATATTTTTGATATATAGTTGCCTTTGTACAATGCCTTTTATGGTGCTGCATGCAGTTAAATGCTTCATTAATGCCGGATTATGGTATTTATTTTTGTATGGATGGGTGTATATAAATAAAACACTTTTTTAGAAAAGAAAATCTGAAAAGCAAAGCAGTTGCTTTCGTAGCAGAAATTTAACTGAAAGGGAGACTGCATGCTTCAAGATAATCGTTCTGAATTTGCATATTTGTATTGCTTGTGAAGGGCAAATGTGTTTGTTCTGGTATGACTAAGAGACTAATTAAAAAAAAAACCAACATAAAAACAAATATAACAGAACCTGTGCATCCAAATGCGTATTGCCCTCCAAAAATAGTCACCTTGGGGAAGACTGGAACTGACTCTTGTGATACAGCCATTGTGCAAAACATAAAGAACTCTTATTTGGAATTTGCTTCAGGGATGAGTGATGAGAAAACCATTTTCAATACTGAACATCGAATTAAAAAAAAAAAATCCAGCTTGATCAGACACCAAGTTTCTTTGAATTGGCTTTTCCTAATTTGGGGTGGTTGTCTGAAAATCAAATCTGTGCTCAAATGATGAGTTTTTAATCACAGCTAAAGATATTAAAGTCGTAGGTTTAAGTTCTGAAGGCATTTTCAGATCAAGAGCTCCTAGGTGGTTTATTTTAAACAGAGACAATGTTTTGTGTGATCGTAGCATCTGAGGAATAAGAACGGAGCCTTCCCAGGGCAAAATCTTCCGAGGTGGCCCATTTGGATTTATTTGTTCATGTGCCTGTTAAAATCAGTAATGTTACCATTTGGTAATGTGGAAAGCAGTGTGTCTGAGAGCACAGGCTTTTTGGAATCAGATTGGCTCAAGTCTGAACCCCTGTACTGCTACCCATTAACTGATCTTGGACAAATAAGTGAGTCTCTTGGTGCACTGGTTTCCTCATCTGTACTGTGGGAATGATAGTGCTATAGGTACCAGCCTTAAAGAGTGGTTGTGAGGATTAAGTAAGCTATATGTAAAGCACTTTGAAGGCCATACCAAATATTCATTTGGTATGTTCTTCAATCAATGCTTGTTGTGGTTATTGTCATTAATAATTATACTCATACATTTCTTTGAATTATAGAATTATGAGGTAGAAGGTCCCTGGAGATGGCCTAGACCAGTGAGTCCCCATTCTGTGTTAGAATCAACCTGGGCTCCAGCCTACACATCCAGGAGGGAGGGGCCCAGAAAGCTCTAGTTTTAAATGATCTCCAGATGATTCTCATGATCAGCCAGGTTTGGGAACAAATTAATCTAATATATTTAGAGTATAGCTCAAAGACCAGAAGCTTCATTATCTCCTGAAAGCTTGTTAGAAATGCAGAATCTCAGGTGCCCCCCCAGACCCACTGAATCAGAATCTGCATTTTAACAAGATCTCCAGTGACCTGTATGCACATTAAAGTTTAAGAAACACTGTTTTTCTTTACATATGGGAATAAATTGGCAATCACTCCAGGTTAAAGATGAATTGTCTCTTAATTATTCCCATTGGTGGAAGAAAAACAATCTGGCTAAGTCAGTGTATAGATGAGCATGCACTCACCTTCCCTGTTCCTTGGTTTATGGATAAATGCTTTTCTGGACTAAACCACTATGTAATTGTGACTGGCTCTATTACTTACCAGCTGTTTGACCTTGGCCTAGCCATTTAACCTCTTTGAATCTCATTCTCCTCATCTGATAATGGAAATAATTATATATATATATAATTATATAATATCATATATATATATATGATATAATGTATATAAAGTATCTAGCACATTCTAGTGCCTGCATATGTTAGTGCTTTCCCCTTTCCCTTTCCCTGCAACCTTTTCATTGATAATCTATAGAGTGGTTCTGTCCCCTCAGAAAGGGCCACCAACTGAGTCGCAGAACCATCTATTCTGTGTAGATGTAGGTTCCTTACCTCTTGCCCTTCTTCCAGCTATCTTGAACAAGTGATTGTACTTAAAGAAAACTCCACTTCATATTTCTCTGTCTCCTTTCTTTTTCTACAAAGTGCCCTTTACTTAATGGACACTATTAATTATCCTAAACTCTGGAGCAGGAAGAATATAGGAGCTGGGTGGTTGAGCTGGTAGAGGTCTCATGGTATGATGAAGCCAATCGAGGCAGCTCTTTAATGAATTCTTAATAGTTGACCGTATGGTAAAAAAATGAAGTTTGCATTTTAAAAAATTGGTATTTAAAAAAAAAAAAATCACTGAACCATAAAACCCTCAGATGGTTACATTTGAAGTCTTTTAGACTTGTTCCAAGCAAAAATTAACATGTTAATTAATAGAAGATCATTGAATTATAAATAATGAACATTATCTTTCTGCTGACTAAGGAATTAATACAATGAGAGGAAGTTTAGGGACTTGCTTTTGGGACATCAGAAGTAGATGGCAGAGTTTTGGGTCAGAGGGTTGGCAGTTGTAGCCAGTAGGGCATTGGAAACAACAGCAGGAGTAGAAATAGAAAGGTCCATTTTTACTCACTCAAACAAATCTTAGAGAACTGAGAGTTAAGGCAAGATTGTGAACTCTAAGCATATAATAATTATAATATACTTATAATAATAACTTTCCTCTAGATAAAATCCTAGGTGTTTGTATATGTTATGCCTAATTATTCCTGCAAGATAGATATAATCACATATTTTATAGATCAGAAAGTTGAGGCCCAGAAAGGTTGAGTAACTTGCCGTAAGTTACTCTGTTAATAAGCAGTAGAGCTGGTTACTGACATGTTGAATATTTGTGTGAATGAAGAGACTATTTTAAAGCAAAATTGAAATAGCTAATATACACCAGTTTAAAATTATTTTGTCTATATTGATCTTTTTGGCTATCGTGGAATTGTTAATTTAAATTAAGTTTATGCTATCTATTATGCTAGCCTATCTCAAAGGGATTTTTTGAGCATTGCAGAATTATCCTTTTGGGATGGATTTCCTTTATTCCCTGAGGCTAATTATGAGGTATCTTTTTTTAAGTACCAAAGCTTGTGAAGTCCTCAGTTCAGTGAAACACTAGTTTAAATTGAATCTCACAACATAGACTAATTGTTTGGTGGTTAAAAACTGGCATATTTAGTCATAAGTATTCATATAATCATGTCTGTTATTCTGTTCAGATCAAGATGCAGATAATTGTCAATAATTGCACAAAGCGAATTTCATATTCTTTTATAGATTTATAAGTTATAGTTGGAAGAACTTCACACTTGCAATTAGAAGACTTGGGTTCCATGCCCCTTTTTGTTATTTACTGCTTGTGAGACCTTGGGCGTGTCACTTAACCTTAGTGAACCAAAAACTGTTTTCCTTATCAATCAAAAAGGAATAATGTTATCTATGGAAAGGATTGCTGTAAATGAGAGAATGTCTTTGATACCAAGTTCTGCCCACTACTAGCTCTGTAACCATGAGAAAGACCTTACCTTGTGCTACTTTGGTTTTCTCATCTGTAAGGTCAGTCTGCGTGTGAGTGTGGGGCAAGGTCAAGTTGAGGAGTGTGCAGTTAAGGAAATTGGATTAAAATTAGTTGATCTTTGTGATCATATAAATCTGTGCTCCTATAATTGTAAAACCTGCTTATGTTTTGTGTGTGGTGAGTGTTCCATACAAATAAGGCATTGTTTCTTATTATCATTGTTCTGTAGCAGTGCTACCCTGTTAAAGAACAGGCATTGTGCAAGTTATTTTGCATGTATCATCTCACTTAATCTTTGTAACAACCCTATGAAGTAGGTGGTGTTCTCATTTAAAAGGTGAAGAATTTGAAGCCCACAGATGAAGTAATTTACCATGCTCGTGGAGCTAGTTAGTGCCAGAGACATATCTCAGGTCAGTGTGACTCAAGACTGTACTTCCCCTCTCCCCCAATAACACACAATCCATGGCATTATTTGTGACATGTCGAAACTAGGAAGCATTTATGGGCTTATTATATCATAAATAAACTTCTTCAGGCCCATTACATATTAGTGAGGAAATGCAATTAAACTTTTTTTTTTTAAATTGAGAACCTGTGATATATGTAGTATTATTGAGGGATTAATAAAGATGTGTAATATGTGGTTTACTAAATGTGAAGTACTTGATCATTTCTTTCTTTTAAAAAATTCTGTTGTAGTCTAGTGCAGTGATTTGGAAAATATGGTCCATGGACCCCTAGGCATCCCTGAGACCCCAATAGGAAGTCTGGGAAGGCAAAACTATTTTACACTAAGATGTTATTTGCCTTTTCCACTTTGTTGACATTTGTACTGATGTTGCAAAAGCAGTGATGGGTAAAACTGATTGTACCCTAGCATGAATCAAGTAGGTGATAACAGCTGTACTAGTAGTCACTATATTCTTCACGGCCACACACTTGCAGTTAAAGAAAAAAAAAATTTCACTTAAGAATGTCCTTGATGATGCAGTCAAAATTATTACTTTTATTAACTCTCTACCTTTTATGTATTTTTAAAAATCTTCTGTGTGACAAAATGGGTAGTACATATAAAGCACTTATTCTGCATATTGAGTATGACAGTTATGTCAAGGAAAAGCACTTGTGTGATTATTTGAGTTGCCAGCTAAACTAGTCTCTTTTTTTCATGGAACTTCATTTTTACTTGAAATTACAATTGACAGACAAATTATGGTTATTCAGACTTGGCTATTTGGCAGACATTTTCTTTAAAATGAATGAAGTGAACTTGTCATATCAAGGAATACAATGACAGTGTTTCTTGTCAATGATAAAATTTGAGCTTTCAAGCAAAAATTAGTATTTTGGAAAACTTGTATCTTAGACTATGAACTTGATGAGATTGATGACAATATCAGTGAATGTGAGTTTTTGATATTATATAATGAAATGTGCCAACATTTGGAAGGTCTGCATAGCTTAATGAACCGATATTTTACAAATGAACAGTGCATAATGTTACAAAGTCATGCATAGGCAAAAAAAATCCATGCAAAGTATAAGACAGACCAATGGATTTTAATATAAGAGTATAAAAAACTCATTGATGTGGTGTCTTAGTTTCCTAGAGCCGCTATATATAACAGTACCACAAACTGGGTGGCTCAAAACAACAGAAATTTATTCTCTTACAGTTTTGGAGGCTAGAAGACCGAAATCAAGATGTCTGCAGGGTCATGTTTCCTCTGAAGTCTGTAGGAAAGAGTCTGTTCCATGCTTCTCTCCTGGCTTCTGGCAGTCATTTGCCAGCAATCTGTGGTGTGCTCTGCCTCAGTTATCACATGTTGTACTCCCTCTGTGTCCAAATTTTCTCTTATAGGGACACCAGTCATATTGGATCAAGAGTTCACCCTACTCCAGTGTGACCTTATTTTAACTTGCCTAATTTCATCTGTAAGGACCTTATTTCCAAATAAAGTCACATTCTGAGGTCTGGGGGTTAGAACTTCAACATACCTTTTTGGGGGACATAATTCATTCCATAACACATAATTTCAGATGCTACATTGCAACTAACAGTTAAGAAACTTTAAGGTACTTGTCAAGTTTTAGTATAGTATCAAAGAAGAATATCCATAGATAGCTGAAAAGGCTGTTAAAATGTTTCTACCTTTTCCAAATACAAATCTATAGGAGGCCAGATTTTCTTTGTATATTTTAACCACAGGAATTTATTGCAACAGTTTGAATGCAGAAGCAAATATGAGAATCCAGCTATCTTCTGTTAAGTTGGACATCAGTGATATTTGCAAAAATGTAAAACAATGACATTCTCCTTAAATTTGTTTTTCTTTTGGGAAATGTAGTTATTTTTCATAAAAGTATTTATATTAGCATGTGGTTTATTAATTAGGTGTTTTAAAATGTTGTCACTTTTAGTTTCTAATAGGTAAATATGAATGGTTATAATGCCATAAACAAGAGTTCTTTGGAAGAACTGTTGCTGTACTCTATTCTTCTACTTCTACTTCCTCTTTTTAAAATAATGGTTGAGACCTCTTAAATTGATTTTTCTTTCCCATTAGGTACCAGGGATTGAACCCCAGTAACCTTGTACATGGGAAGCAGGTGCTCAAACCACTGAGCTATACCCACTCCCCTTAGATTGATTCTTTAATTCATGAATGGGTCTGGATCCACAGTTTGAAAGCTACTGGGCAAGAGTTATAGGGATTGCATTGTGGAGGGAGATAGGACTTTGCTGGAGTATATTTAAATGGCATTGAGTGGGAGAACATCCCCAGGGAAAGGAGAAATAAATTGAGTAAGGTTTTTATTTAGAAATTAGCTACTTGAGATCATTCTTCAAAACCCACACAAAACTTGCCTTATGTGAGTTCCCTTCTTTGTGATTTCTTTAAGCCTTTCTCACCCCATTATCTACCTTGTATCCTTATTTCCTCTGAACTTTACGTTTTATTGCATGACTCATATTGTATTTGTTTACATGCCTCTCTCCTATACTAGATTGAGTTCCTTGAGAGAAGAATCCATAACTTATTTGTCTTTGTATTCCTCTCACAGTACCAGACACAAAGTCACTCTGTAAATGTTTGTAGAAGGAATAAATAAATGGGGAGAAAGGGGAATGGCTAGGTGAGGCCAGGCTTAGGATGTTTGGTACTTGATCATGTAAGCAGTGGAAGGCCATTAGCCTGGGAGTGAAGTGAGTGAGGTTTTTTGTAATTAACCCTGGTTCTGGTAAGAGTGTCGGGAAGGGGGATAGAGGCTGCTGGACCAGCCAAGAGGCTGTGATAGTAATTTAGACTTGAGGTGACCCAGGCCTGGATTAAGGTGGATGTTTTTGCCATAGACAGTGAAAGACATATATCCTGAGGAATATTTATGAAAACAGCAATATAATAATAATACCCATAGTGTCTTAACAGTTATTGCATACTTATGTGCTGAGCACTGTGTTAAGGGCTTTATATATATAACCACATTTAATCTTCACAGCACCCCTGTGAGGTACGTGCCATTATCATCTCCATTTTTTCATTGTCAAGTAAAAATATTAATATATGTTCATTGTTGAAAAATTAGAAAACACAGGCAAAAGAAAGAAAAAATATATTAATCATAAATCCAAACTCAACATCAAGACATATAATCACTGCAAATACTTTGGCATACATCCTTCCAGACAAACCAAAAAAAAGTATATATGTGCTGTATATGCCTGTTTCTGAGGAAACCCTGACTATAAGATTTTATGCTGTTTTTCCATTGGAAGAATGGGCTAACTTAAATATATAAACTTTTAAGCATGTTGATGAGATAGGCAAACGTCTACTTAAAATTTTTATTAATTATTTATACATGTATTTTGAAATCACATTCAAAATTATTAATTTAGAAGCAATTTTATCTTCTATGGTTTTTAGAAAAAAATTTATACCTGCTCTACTGCATCAGTATCTGTATCATCACTTAGAACTACCTTGAGTCTTCAAACCGGTTTTCTAAAGTATATATTAAGATACAGCACTTTTTTGAATCTATATCTATTATAGTCATTGATGATTT